>JAIPRL010011813.1:0-12929 GCA_025469235.1 Pemphigus obesinymphae
TACTACATCAATATATTATCTTTACTGGATGGACATAAATACCATGTAGTTAAAAAGACCGGGCTCAGCCCAATATTCGTGAACGGCCAACGTCGTGGCGTGTGCGCGAGTGGTAGATCGATTCTTACGATTACGTACATCCTATTCTAGGTATCTACTAAAATTGCGTATAGGTACCAAAAAGTAAAATCCCATTCAAAAATTTGCATTGTTCTTCGGACAAAATTGAACTTAATTTAGATACTTTTGTATAAAGTTAACTTGAAGTTAACACGTTAATTTTAATAAAAAAATAACTTATTAAGTTAAAAGTTAATCTGAAAAAAAGGTAACGCGTTAAGTAACTTAATTAAAATTAACTTAACTTTAACTTTTAACTCGTTAATGCCCAGCCATGAATATTATAAATGTTTCAAAAACATGTTTTGCATAACAGCATGATCACCAACAAACACGTACTTACCTATTCTATTTATACTTTAATTTTACAACCATAAAAATAATAATACAAATTTTATTTTACGATTGTATACTCTTTCAAATTTATCGACTCGACGTCAAACCACTAGTAATTTTTGTTAATTTATATTTAAAAATTTTACAGACTTCATATACGTATAAATTTATGAAAATTATTATAAAACTAAAAGTCTGTATAAGAAATAAGGAACATAAAAAATATCCTAAAATTCAGTATAAAAAGCAATAAATAAATTAAATATATTTTAATACGTACCATTTCCTTATATTTGGTATTATCATTTATGGTACTGTTTCTTAAGACCATACTATGAGACCGTGGTGGCACTAAAGTTGGAATTGGTGTTGGTGTTACTTTTATCCATGTACAGACAGGGAGTGTCTTTTGATTTACCTCTAATTTATCATTGATTTTGTTCGGCCAGTAATTATATTCGAAAAAAATCCCTGTGGGACTATATTCTTTAACTACATCGAAAATGATTGCTTTGTACGAAACTCTTTTTAATAGACTTTTCTCTATACCTTGAATCATACAACAGAACTTGATGTAGGCTAGGTTTAAATTTTCTAGTTTAACGATAGCATTTTTCTGGTATTTAATTTTCCTCGGAATATTTTTGAAAAAAATGAGGGGAAGATATTTTTTTTCATCAATGACTATGTATGGTACAACAATCAACGATTGTGCTGAATGAAACCGTATGAAACCGAATAGATCTGTATATCCAGGTATACGCCCTAACTTTCTACTACATACAAGTAAAAAATCATAGAACATTCGGATCTCGTCCACGAGAGCAATGCAATCGTTACCGGCTTCAAATGTATAAGTTTGGTCAGTGTGATTTGTATTTATATCAGTTAATAAAATCGCTTCAGCGGGCGAAATACGGAGTCCATTTACAAATCTACATTCATAAATAATATCTGGATGTATATTGCCTAAATATTTGTTAAATAACAACGTTTCTGTGTGATATATGGATATATATCGAAAACGTTCACCATTAACTGCTCTGAAAATGTACGGTAAGCTACACTCCGAAAATTCTTCCCATCCAAATTCACCTAAATTACATATAAGTATATAATATAATACGTATTTAAAAGATCATATCCAGAAATTTCTATACCAATTTTACCTTTGATACTATCTGCATCTTCTAGTTTTTCATCAAGATTCAATGGAGTTTCATGTAAATTTACTTCTATAATTTATTAAAATAAAATTATTGTTTAGTTAGATAGATAAAATGTTTATAAATAGTTATTAAATTGCTTAGAATTTAAATTTCAATTATTGAATAATTAAAATAAAATACAAGAAAATTAACTTATGACTATTAGTTATACTATAATTTTCTTTCCGAGTCCTTAATAAAATCTATTATTTATAGACCAATAATGTAATATATAAAAATGTTATAATATTTTACCGTTTATAACTGTTGCATCTTCGATCTCTGCGTTCGGAGTATAATATGGTACTTCAGCAGTATCTATAGGAGCGTCAAAAAATAATACATCGTCTTTGGTTACACTAAGACTTAATGCATCATCCACATCATGTTCAAAACTCGCTTCTGTAATATTATTACAATACAATTACTATATATTATACCCTATTATACCCAATACATATATTATTTAAAGTAATTTGAGGATTTCGGATATGAAAATAAGTTAAAATCGTTCACTGTGCACAGTTATTGATAGAAAATTACATATTAATTGTTTTCTTATTTATGTATCATTAAATTAAATTATCCGTTAAAGATTGTGAAAACAGATATGAGTTTGATAAATAAATTTTAATAATTAACTTCTTTATATTATAAGTCCCTAAATATTAGTTCAATAACGTTGTTTTATTGCTATTCAGAGGCAGACTAGCCAGAGAGGCAAAGGAGCGATTGCATCAGGGCCATCCACTGTGTCATATACTTGTATATTAATCAGTGGTGGATTTAAGATTTCTTTTGGGGGAGTAGGAGAAATATTTGTACATACAATATAGGTTTTGAATTATATTTAAGAACCATTTTTAGTACTTAGAAACGTAAGAGTATACATAGACTAGAGGGCCCAGGGCCTTCTGATCCTCCTTGTATCAACACTAACGTTAATATACTCCAATATACAATACTTAATATTATAATAAAATATTATTATTTATTTTAAAACATGTTTTGTTAACAAAAAATGTAATAACAACAAATTGGATTATAATCTATATTGAATATGATTACTTTATTTTGCAAAACATAATAGCACTCTATAACCAAAGAAAATATAATAGTATATACCACGGCTGTAAATAGAATGATTGAACGTCGAGACACGATTATGTGTCCTACAAATGTTCTTATCAAAAATATTGTAAACCTAATGTATATTAACGCTTTCGCAGAAGAAAATCTACTAAGGTTCTTTGTATACCTACTGTGTCAATTTCAAATATTGATCACTATTTACTAGAGCGATAGCAATAATTAGGTTTTATCTCTGTTTTTGCCTTATTTGAAGAACTTTCCTGGCCGTATTTTACTATAGTCCATTATAGGTCATTTCGCAACCATTCTATATACAGCCATGGTGTATACCTATATACCTATATACCTATATACCTACGACATATGACAGCTGTAATTTATTAGTCTATGGTATTTATATAACTGTGCTTTTTTGATCAAAGTCATTCATTTGGACAGCTACATTTAACTTAGCCTCATGTTAAAAAGCAAAAACATTGTTAAAAGAATAAAATATGAAAAAACAACAAAGAAAATACTCGCTCATTTGCTGTATAAACTTTTACAAAAATTAAATTAAAAGGCAGAAGTGATATTATAGACATTATTGATTCATTGAGATGTAAAATTGTACCAAATAATCGAGAAATAGTAGTTATATATTTGGCTAAACAGAATTTATCATTTTGTGGAGAAAGGAAAGAAAGTGTGTTTGATTTAGATATCAGTAAATTATATTCAAGTTCTAATAATCGAGGTAATTTTATCGAATTAAAAAATTAACTTTAATATTGATATTAAGGGGGAAAATATTCAATCTAAAATTGCTGAATAAGTAGGTAAATAACGGATTGGAAGAAATTGTTATCGGCAAAAATAGGAAATTAAGAACTTTGCCGGTGACAATGAAAACAAGTTAAAAGTGAAACTAAATGGAATAGTAAAGACACAAAATTACAAACAATATTTCATATCATCACAAACTAGAAAAATTTACTATACTATTAAAGGTTTTACATAGACTAAGATACAATTCTATTTTTATTCGGATATATTGAGTGAAGCTCGCGATCTGTTAAACAAATAGTAATCTTTTAAAATTTTAATTACTACCTTTATTTCTCTCAAAATTTTAGTTTGACTACTATCTAGTATATAAGTAATTGTAAACAAAAGTATTGGATTATTTAGCCTAGTGGAAATAAATTACAATGTTTCAAACGAATTTAAAACAAATATCAACTAAAGATCACTTTGAAGTAATTCTATCTAATGTTATGCTATTTATAGAAGCTACAGAGTTTTTATACTTCATTTTCAAAAAATTTAAAATTGAGGGTTGATTTCCAATATGTAGAAAGAAATTCCTAAAAGTAATTCCAAGAGACAAGTCAATTGATGAGCTTCAATATTTAGATGAAAACTTAAAATACAAATTTAAAAATATCGTTTTATAATAGATAGATTAGGATGGATAGAAGTATTAGAAACAATAGACCGCCGTTGTACATACAGTTCAATAAGAATATTATTTATCATTACTCTCTCCTGGTCGTAATTATTTTGAAAACTTAGAAAAACGAATGAAAAAGTACGTAAACCATAGGGATACAATAATTAAAATTGCTAGAGTGGACAAGACAAAATGTTTAATTGAATTATATTCATTTGCTTTATGAATCTAAATCAGTTCCCACTACTCTACCTAAAGCACTGTAGTAAAACATAAAAAAATAAACCTGTTAAACGAATTGATAAACTCGTTAAATTTGAATTTAATATAACTTTAAAATCAAGTTCAATGGCCCAATTTTGACTTCAACATTTTTTTTTTTTGATTAAAAAATACATATTAAAAAAAAATTAATTTTTGTGTTAAGTATTTATTATGAATTAAATTACTCAAAATTGAAAATTACCTGAATAATATATTGAAAATATATTAAAATATATAGCCCAAAATTGGGGAAAAAATTTCCAAAATTTTTTTTCCTAATAATGTTTTCATATACGTATTTTAATACATTTTAAATTTCAAGTTTAGAAATCCATTATTTCCCAAAATTCAAACAAATTTCATACCAAAATGTCGAAAAAATTTAATTGGTATTCAAAAAAATTTTAAATATCTATTAAAAAATATTGTAGTACCAAATTTTTAAAAATGTTTGTATTTAGCTAGAATGGCATATTTTTAACACAATAAGATTTTCAGGTCTTAAAAACTAAAATCAAGCCTATTATGAATTAAATTTCTCAAATTTTCATTTTGCTATAAATTTTTTGAAAAAAATGTTGTACTTATATTTTATGTATACGTTTGCGGTAAAAATTTCATGCCTCTAGCATCAATATTTTGAGAGTTATAAAGAATTTTACCACAATCGTATTTTCTGATTTTTAATCTAATTTGTTTAAGGTTTTAGATTCTGAGTGGAGCGAGGAAGATATTGATTTTACAATGGAGTTTATTTATTTTTTTTTTTTTTTTCAGTGTAGAATTTTTTGACCATAAGATGCAAAGCAAGCATCTTTATAAGATACTCAGTTTCCAATAGCATATTTCATCTGGTTTGTACTTTAAAGAGGTTATTTTTCGATATTCTTAATATTTTTTTAATGCGTAAGGATTAAAAACCAAAAAAATTACGAAAAACGGCAAAAATACGATTTTGTTAAATTGAGATTATTTATTTCTTCGTCATTTTGAAATTAATGAAAAAAAATTCTTGAAATTTTACACCAAATACGTAACTGTATACTATATTTATGTAAATGAATTTTCAAATTTTTAATTTAAATTTGAGCTATTTTTAGCCATTATAGTATTTGAGGTATTTAAGTTATTTATATGGTAGTTTTCGAGTATTATGACTTGAAAATTTAATACAGCGTTAATTATGCCTCCCTTTAATTATATATAAAAAATTATAAAATCGGTAGACAATTTTTTTTATAACCATTTTAATGTTTTTGACAAAATAATAGATTTTAAAAGCTGAAAATTTAAAACATAATTACAACTACATCATTTAACTGTATTATAGAAATCTAAAAACAAATAGGTAGGTATAGTCAATATTTTTATAATAGCCATTTAAAGTTTTTAAAAATACAAATAAAAAATACAATATAATATTATATACCTACCTACATAGACTGTAAAAATAATAATTGTTTTAAATTCTGAGTGGAGCGAGAAAATTATTGGTTTTACAATGATGTTTATTTATTTATTTTTAAAATTGTTTTTTATGTCAACGCGCATTTTATGCATTTCCATTAGTAACTTTGTATCTATGAGATTTCTGCTTTTTCAGCTATATTTTATTTAAAATAAAAAGAAGGGAATAAAATATACTTGTAGTATTGTGGTTACAACTTCATGTACAATTAACAGGTATTTCATTGATTATTTTATACTTACTACTAATATATTTGTTTAGACGTTCTTGGAATATATAATCAAACTTATAATACGTATATAATAGTAAGTATAAATTTAGCTAAGTATTAAGTATTAAAAATAGTACCCACAGGCCACAGCACCTAAAATGCGATCTAGTACCAAAATACGCTTATCACTTTTCGATCAATTTTCCCAACCACAGTCATAATTGATTGGTTAAGTAATATTAATAATATTTATAGATATTCAATATTCATTCAATAACTAATGTTATAATAATAAAAAGTGAAAAAAATTGGATGGTCTGATAAACTAGAAAAGTTCTCAATATTTTTATATTTATTTTGTTTTTATTTTTTAATTACTTTTAGCAATGTACATAAATATAAATACATAACATTAAAATATAATTTATTATTATAAAAGTATGTATAGGTTAAAAGAAGTAAGGGCAAAGTTGTAATAAAATGACGTAGTATTCTATGGAAAGGCTGATGTAAGTGGTGGTGTGGTAGGGAATAGCAAATAGTAATTAGTTTCTATTGGTGTGTGTAGGAATATTACACCTGTAGGATATTCTTATCAAAAATAATTATTTTAATGATAAATGTGAAATTGCAATTGAAATTAAATTATTGCGTCAAGAATAATATTAAAAATGTTTGTTTGTGTAAAAAAGTCGATTTTGACTGTCAATAAATAGGAAGTTTAATAACAGAAATATTAAATTCATTCGAAGATATAACTTAAATTTTTATATTTGAAAACTATTCAGTATTCTCATTAGTCTGAAGTAGTGTACGCTCCTCACAAGTTAAGAGTGTACACAAATTTCGGACGAAAACTCGTCCGCCACGCGCAGGTAGGTATTATACAACATGACCCCACATAACACGGTATACACCGAGTTGTAGTGCTACCGTGTAGTTGTAGCACCGTGTTGAGCGGCCGCTTATATTTTGTACCTTACCGTTCAAGATCGGTATGGCGCGGTATCCACCGATGCGCAGCGGTTTTTACGGTCATTCTCTCCGGGCCCCAGTATATTATGTATTTTAATTTTGAAATCAAAATTATATAAATCACTGTCCCCGGATTTATTATTTTATTATTTATTTATTTTCTTGTGTTGCATACAATTTTAAATAGGTACTACAAATATAAATATAAAAAATTTAATACGAGTATGAGTTCCCCAAAAAAAAAAAAATCCTAGTGGAAATGTAAGTGGAAATATTATAATAATTTGGCGTGTTTTTTTTAATTGATCCAGTTTTCAGTAATATATTAGTTGTTTGATGTTATTATTATCAATTATATTTGTTTTGATAATAAAATTGATAATGGTCGTGCCTTATTCGCGTCATATTATTCCGATATTAAGGATAAAATTTCAAAAAAGATGATTTTGTTTAGTTTGCAGTATTTGTATAACTGACCAATGTTTTGAAACTAAATTCATTAACAGCCCTTCTTCAGAAAAACTAAAATTCTACTTTTTTTCAGTCATTAATTATTTAATTAATATAAAATAAGCTATATATCCAAATCAAAACACATACATAACACAAAAACATTATAAAACAACATTCTACAACAATTAAAATAGTGGGTTAATGAATTGAACACTGATGAAGTATTATAATAATATTTTATGATAACGGACCGTAAAAGCTTTAACCACGGTTATCTAGATAATACTTATAATACTGGCCATTAGAATCTAAAATACAACATACAAATTAATCAGAAATTAGGAATATAGACAAGGACAATTAAACCTTGTTTCTGTGCACCTTTTTTTTTTTACGAGTTTATCGAATAAATTAAAAATCGAAAATAACTTCTTTAACGTACCAACTAGATGAAATTTACTACCGGAAACCGGGTAAGCTGGTAAAAATTGGAGTACACTCTTTCTGGTAGACATTTTATACACAGACATAAAAAAAAAAAACATCATTGTAAAACAATACATTCTTCGCTTCTCTCAGAATCTAAAAACAATATTTTGGTTTACTATTCCTACTTACTTGTCCACTAATTTATTACTACTGTTCAAAGCCCATTCTATATACAAAACGTTCCTGTCCCTATTTTGAGCCCCTAAAAAAAAATTAAATTACCATCCCTATCTCTGTCGTGTAAATTGTCAGCATTTTTCCAGATCATTGAGTTAACACACATTATCTGCCTTTCTGAATACATCATTATGTAGGGCCCTAATATTTAATTACCAACCTGGGCCCTACAATATCCAGTTCACTCCTGATGCTATTTTAAGACTATTTTATAAAATTATTAAAATACTGATATTTTATAAAAGTTGAAATGTATAAAGAGAATTGACAAAATTCAAATTGGATTTTAAAGTACATATCCAATGAAGTGATAAATAATATGATGAACGAAACATATGCAATTTTTACTATACCTAATTCACATACACCCAGCCACCATATATCTCTATCTCATATATCACTCTCTGTTATACCATTCACTTTTTTTTAACTTTCTCTTCCCCTTTGTCCTTCAACATACATTATTTTTACTAATACTACTGTCTCATCTCCTTTCTCCATAAAACATACCCGTACCATCTTAATGTATTCTCTCTCATATTGTCTATTATTGAACCCATTCCTACCTCGTATATTACTACTAATTTTATCTTCTCTAGTCACTTCGCTTATTCACCTTAACATTCTCATATTTTCTATACTCTTCCATCATTCTATCTACAGCCAACCATTCTGATTCATATATCATTTCAGGCATCAAAACCATCTTATACAATTTACTTTTTAGCCTAATTGGGATCTTTTTGTTAAATAAGCTTCTCTCCCTCCACACTTTAAATTTTATTTCATATCTTCCTCAAAACCAGCAATTTTCTGTAGAATGAATCCAAAGTACTTGAACTTCTAAGCCGGTGAGGTGCAATTAATAACCACTCTACTTCATTACTTGACATTCCCTATTCGCTTCATATTACCTTTCTCTAAAATCATACTTAATACTCGTATATTCTGTTTTACCTCTACTAATCCTTAATTCTTTATCCTCAAGATATTCCAATAACTATTTATGTTTTATTTAAGTATTATTAGGTATGTCACAAATTCTTTTTTACGTTTTTACATTTTTTTATGGAAACTTCAAAAGTTTGAAAAATCAAATTCTTTAATCAAACATATTTGAAAAAGTACACATACTGGGGCGGGCCTGCATACGAATGCGCGGCAAATTTTAAATGCTCAAAATGCTTAATTATCTCTGGTTATCATTGGAGTGAACACGTTTGATTATCATACTTTATTTACTTTTTTACTTTATTTCAATGATAACTTGTATGGTATACATTTTAAAGAATACAGAACCAAAATGTATCCCATTGGAATGGTGTTCCAATCATCAATTCTGCTAGAGATATAGTGAAACCAAAAAGTGAAATGGGAGATATTTATAGTTTATCTATGATAAGTACATAGTGGAGGATAAATAATAATATTCATGATATCAACTATGCCAAAATAGTAATTATATAAATTTCTACTACAAATAAACCCATTTCAAATATTGTTGATTCAAGATATGTAATTTATACCACACGTTAATTGTTGTTTATTAACAATGTCAATTAATTCAACACAATATAATTTTTATAGTATAACGAATAATCAAAAGTTTATTAAAATAAAAATCAATTTCAAACTTTGTCGACTCATGAACACGTTATTTAAAATGATTGTCGTTTAAAAAAATCAACATTAAGATGATTCTATACAATATTTTTCAAACTTTTGCTATGCATCCAAATTTATTCCAGATGCCCAGGAAGCCATTACATGTATAATAATAATAATTTGAAAAATATATAAAAAGCAAACCAGAAAAAATTATATTTATATTAACTTAATGACTAACCTTCAATACTTTTTCTATTTTCGAGTTCTGCATCTTGTGGAGAAGGTGGTTCATCTAAAGTAGTAGGCAAAGGAACTTCAAGGCCTAATACTTCGTCAATGTTTGCACGTGAATTCTGTATACTGTTATCCTTATATTCACTAGTTTCTATAACTATATTACAATAAGATTCTTAATATTATGTTATATATTTATTTAAAAAGATATAAAAAAATTTGAGAATTAGTTGATTATATTTCTATCAACTGATTTACCTTCTAAATTAGTTTCATTATTCACGACATCATCCACTGGTAATTGTGCTAGATCAGTTGCAGTGACCGAAGAGGAATCGAAATTTAAAACATCCGTTTTCATTACATTATAAAAGGGAAAGTTATCCTCTTCATGATTAAAACTGAATTCTGTAATGCATTTATTATTGTACAATTCATTTTCATTATTATGCAATATAATAAGTAATTAATTCTAATATAAAAATTCAAGAAATGGATTTACTTTTCATATTAATTATATTATAGACTTGTGCTTCAGGTGTTGAATGTACTCTATCTAGTGTAGTAAGCAAAGGAGGGTTGGGCAAAAATATTTTGGTGTTGTTTAAATCAAGATTCATTAAGCTTTTATCTTCATGTTCATAATTTACTTCTGTAACGTAAATAATACCATCATCATGTTCACCACCGACTTCTGTAATATGTATTTTATTGTCATGCAATTAATTTAATTATTATATTTATTTTTTATATGCCTAATTTTAATTTCAAAAATATGTAATATGATACATCTACTTAACTTTTGATACTTGTTTTACTAGCAATGACTGTATTGAATGGTAAAAGTACCTGGTAAGGTGCAGTTACAAAAGGTTATTCAAAACATAAAGCATATTTTATTTTATTAATATTACAATTAATTTAGTAGTCAATTTATGTTCAAAAACGATTTCCATAAAGCATTTATAACCATTCAATTCATTTTCATTATTATGCAACATAATAAGTAATTAATATTAATGTAAAAAATATGTGTATTCAATAAATGATTTTACCTTTGATACCAATTATATTATCAACTTGTGCTTCAGGTGTGAAATGTAATGTGTCTGGAGTAGTAAGCAAAGGAGGGTTGGACAAAACTATTTTGGTGTTGTTTAAATCAAGATCCATTACACCTTCATCTTCATGTTCATAATGTACTTCTGTAATGTAAATAATACCGTACAATTTAATTTATAAATTTCATAATTAGAGAATTATTAAATTATAGTTTAAAAATGATAAATTTTTTATTCAATAGCTTTACCTGGGTTAATTCTTATTTTATTGGTTTTTGTATCAAATGGTATATTATCTGGTACATTTACGAAAGCTGAAGAAGATTCGAAGCATACAAAATCTGTCATGTTTTCATTACAATTGGGAATGTTGTCCACTTCAAGTTTACAATTGATATCTGTAAAATATTTAATAAAAAACAATTAATTTTAACCATTATGGGATTAGAAATGTATTTAATTATAATAAAAAAAAATATATATTATATATTTTATCAATCGATTTTACCTCTTATTTTTCTGTTTTTGTTTGTGTTTCCACCCAATAGGGAGAGTACGGAGTTTGATACAGTAAGAAATTGACCTTCGTACCTTATTCTCTTTGTATTGTTTAGCTCACAATTTAATAGACTGTCCTCATCATGTTCACCACTGACTTCTGTAATACATTTATTATCATGCAATTAATTTAATTATTATATTTATTTTTTATATGCTTAATGTTAATTTCAAAAATATGTGATATAGTACATCCATTTAACCTTTGATACTTGTTTTACTATCAATACTTGTATTCAATGGTTAAAGTACCTGGTAAAGTGCAGTTACAAAAGGTTATTCAAAACATAAAGCATATTTTATTTTATTAATATTACAATTAATTTAGTAGTCAATTTATGTTCAAAAACGATTTCTATAAAGCATTTATAACCATTCAATTCATTTTCATTATTATGCAACATAATAAGTAATTAATATTAATGTAAAAAATATGTGTATTCAATAAATGATTTTACCTGTGATACCAATTATATTATTGACTTGTGCTTCAGGTGTAAAATGTAATGTGTCTGGAGTAATAAGCAAAGGAGGGTCAGGCAAAAATAATTTGGTGTTGTTTAAATCAAGATCCATTACACTTTTATCTTCATGTTCATAGTGTACTTCTGTAAAGTAAATAATACCATACAATTTAATTTAAAAATTATATTATTAGAGAATTATTAAATTATAGTTTAAAAATGATAAATTTTTTATTCAATTGCTTTACCTTGGTAAATTCTCTTATTATTTGTTTTTGTATCCAATTGTATATTATCTGGTACATTAACGAAAGCTGAAGAAGATTCGAGGCATGCAAAATCTGTCATGTTTCCATTACAATTGGGAATGTTGTCCACTTCAAGTTTACAATTGATATCTGTAAAATATTTAATAAAGAACAATTAATTTTAATCATTATGTGATTAGAAACGTATTTAATTATAATAAAAAAAAAATATATTATATATTTTATCAATTGATTTTACCTTTTATTTTTCTGTTTTTGTTGGTGTTTCCACCCAATAGGGAGAGTACTGGGTTTGATACAGTAAGAAATTGACCTTCGTACCTTATTCTCTTTGTATTGTTTAGCTCACAATTTAATGGACTGTCCTCATCATGTTCACAACCGACTTCTGTAATACATTTATTATCATGCAATTAATTTAATTATTATATTTATTTTTTATATGCTTAATGTTAATTTCAAAAATATGTGATATAGTACATCCATTTAACCTTTGATACTTGTTTTACT
>JAIPRL010011814.1:0-12927 GCA_025469235.1 Pemphigus obesinymphae
TTTTTGTCAGGCGTATAGCTATTTCTCAGTCATAAATTTGTATTGAATATTTTGATCTAATAAATAAATGACTTGTGCATGCGCGTGCGTAATATTATGTTTAGCCGGCCCGTCGCTGTCGACCACGTTAATTATTTTTGTTATCGCTATTTGTGCGGGGTTTACACACACTAATATTAATTTACACACGCACACACATACACGGCATTTTCACATTTTTCAAAAATTGCCTATACAATAACCCCTTAAAACACGCCCGCAGAGAGCCGCCTCACAATCGCGAAAACACGTCTAATAACGATTTAAACTTTTGGATAGGTTTTGTTCAAAAATTAGAATACGCAAAATTATATCAATTTTTATTACTAGATAGCGCGGCGTATTATGTGGTGACCATGAAGTATAGAGATATCTCTATACTTCATGGTGGTGACCACAATCGCAAATGCGTTACTCTTATTTTTTAAATATGTATAGGCACGTATAGGGCGTACAGTGCCCAGTCTTGTATATACGTCCGTGGTATATTATATACATATATATCAGCTGTGGTCAAAATGTTCCGAATATTGCGATTAAATAAAAATGAAATAAAAACACATAATTGTGTAAATCCAATACTTTCTTTGCTTCGCTCAGAATTTAAAATTTAATGTAGAAACAATATTCATTATTTTCTTAATATGCTTGGTAGTTATAAAATGTAGAAATTAAAATTTATAATTTATCATTGTTCGTTTCAAAGTAGAAAATAACAGTGCAAATAGCATTGTAAATAAAATTGCAAATAGCAATGGAGACTTTATTTATAAACACTAGGTATTATAAAAATTGTCCTTAATTTCGACAGAGCCCATAAAAATACGCTACACGTCTACTCTACATCATATATAAGTAAAATAATTTAAAAATCACAATATTTGGATATTTTGATCTAGAATTGACCTTAGTTTATATTTTATATACCTAGCTAATAGTGAAATTGAAAAATAAAAATGTTTTTACAATAAAATCTACATTATATTATATTATTAATTATACATAAAAGTAATGAAAAATCATTTCTTTCGATAAAACGATTCTGAACGAAAGCTTAGGTATGTAGGTAATATGAGTATTACTGTTGGTGATAATTAAAATTAACTCTTTATTGACGAGAAACTTCAATATTTAAAATTACCATAAATAAGCCTAAAATTGAGAAAAAAATATTATCGTACTACAAATTTCAAGACTATATGCGACCATTATTTACAGAATTACAACGAAATACCATATTCGATTTCAACAAATTGTGTTTTTACCGTTTTCATTAAATTTTTTGGTTGTATTTTCATAATCACTATTGGAAAAATAGAAAAATTACCTCTTTAAAGTACCAACTAAATGCAATTTTCTATTGAAAAGTGCAGCTGTATGCTGTATGCAATAGTTGGAACATTCCTTCGTATAGAATTATAATAATAATATAATAAGGCCAATCAGGATCATATCATAAGTTACCGATCCTAATATTATACTTTTCCGAAGTAGGTGCTTTTTTTTTTTTGCTCTAAATTTTTCAACAAAATATTACAATTCTGGCGACTGGGTATGAATCATAATAACTATATCACTTTTCTGTACTAACGCTTAGCCATGCTAATCGGAATTTTGGGTAGGTACATGAAATATACTCGTGGAAGAGTATACGGTAACAGGTATGGTAAATTAGAAGAGGACAATTTTTGAATCATTGGGATGCATTCAATAACATTCAAGACGGGTTCGGACAGTTGGAAAATTGTGTTCTACACTCCAGTATATAACATAATACCAGTAACTTTTTTGGTTAGTCCAAAACCGAATTTTGTATTACTCATAACTCAAGGGGGGGGGAAGAGTAAGGGGAAGGCCATGTCCCTCCGGAGAATTAATTTATAATGGATTATTGCTGAAACCGGTGGTAAATATTATAATTTATTTAAGTTTACCCTCATAAAATTTATCCTGTAGGTGTCCATGCCGGCCCTAACCTCTTCTACAAACAATTTCGTCCAAAAGGGCGAACGTAAATAAATTTAATACTTTTGTCGTGCCAAATCAGTATGTCTTAGGATCTGCCTATTATGAGTTGAACATAACAAATTAATGGGTTTCTTGGGAAGGTCTAGATAGTTTCAGACAGGAACCATTTTCCAAGACCAAAATGAGCACTTAACGGGCGGCGCCCGGACTAGTCTGTGCTCTTAGGGTCAGTGATGAATTTGAAGGGGGAGAAATAGAGCGATCACTCTCCATTGGGTCGTTTTTTTTTTATTTGTTCTACTGCATTGTATTTATTTGTTTATCTGACCAATGGCCAACAAAAGTATAGTTTCATGTGAAGTATAATAGTAATTATTTGTTTAAAAGAGTTATCATAAATAAAAGTATAATAAGGATAAAACGAATAAAAAAAAGGTGGTCAGTGTTGGGAGGGCGGTGGACGCATATCATAGGATACCCGATACATTAAATAAGTTCAATTTTTAAAATAATTATAAATATATCTTTCAATAAAAACGTGTTATATAGGTACATATACAACGTATATGTATACGTATACAATAATACTACCAACAAAAAAATTACCAGACAACGACAATTTCATTTGTTATTTTCTCATTTTTGATTTTCCATTGTAAACGGTAGTTTTCCTATATACACTTGAGAAAATTAACGAGAAAATAAATTAATAATAAACTATTATTTAAATGTATTTTTTAATGCTTAGAAATGTTGATGTAGACATATTTCATTTATCATACTTACTTTTTATATTATACGTAAAAACTACGAAGAGTACATATTGTTTTTAATATAACAGTATGACACCTGATATCTGTTTAAATTAAATTTAACTTTTAGATTTTTTTTTTGGCCTAATTTTGTAGCCATGATTTTAAGGTATAATATAAAAAGTAAATATGATATATGAAGTCTGTCTACGCCAAAATTTCTAAGCATTAAAAAATACATCATATAGAAAAAATGTTTAAAAATGGTTTTCAGGTATAACCGTATATATAGAGTGACAGCGTTAACCAATCAAAGACAAGATAAATAAAGTATTGATAAAAAAAAAAAACGCTATAATTAAAATGGTAAATGTTCAAATACTTCAACTTTAAAGCTAAATGCTACACTCTCCACTCTCAAAGCTCTAGCGTGAATCCGCTTTTACGACTCACGAATTAAAAATATATACCGAGTGAAAACACTTTTTAAAATTTTCTTTATATTTAATTTTGGTAGTAATATTTTTACTATATTATTAAGTTTTTATTCGTATAATTAAAAATATAAATTAATAGGTACCTAAAATAAGAAATTGTTTGCTTGGGTAAATCACAACATCATAACTTTAAATGAAAATTTGTATTAGTGCTTTAATCATTTGTGTGGTTTATCATAGATATTGAATACTCTCTATAAATATGAAAATATGAGGAGAAAAATCTATTAGTTTTACAATGCTGGTTATTTTTTTTATTTTTCTGGAAACATATAATCATGTAGAAGAAGTGAAGTAGGAGTCATGGAGCATAAAGAGCTTTTTGGACCGACAACTTTTTTACACAAGGTGCACGAGAATTTTGAACGCTACGATTTTAAAAATCTAAATATAAAATAAATATTTTAGTGCCCAAACATTTATTAGTGACCTTTTATATTTTTGGTGCTCTAATGTCAAATATGCCACGATTTACCAAGACCTGTCGATAATTTGGATCATTATAGTGACCAAACGTCCGACGTTCGTTATTATGTACCTATATTATATACACAATATCCCATATATTACATAATAGATACATCAATATATATATGACACTTTATTATGCCATTACTCATTAATCATTATACATATACACGTCATAGAATGTGATTGAGTTCAAATAAACTAAATTAAAATTTTTTTTTAGAAATATTGAATATTAAACGGGAGCGAGAAAAAGTATTGAAAATATTATGATGGAACGTATTTATTTTGAAATTAATAAACCGATCCGAAATAAATATTTTCAAGAAAATACGTACAAATATTATACGTTATATCATAATACTTTAGATTCTGAGCGAAGCGAGGAATGTTATATTGATTTTACAATGACATGCTATTGTGTTTTTATTTATGTCCGTGCCAAAAATTCTATAAAAAAAGAGTGCTCCTATTATTACATGCAGCATCATTTTCCGGTAGAAAATTTAATCTAGTCGCTACATTAAACAGGTAATTATTCAACTTTCCTAATAATTTTTTAACGTGTAAGGAAAAACAACCAAACATTTATACAAATCGACTATGGTTATTGATTATTTCCCCGTAATTCCGTAAATAATGACTTGAGAGGCTTGTCATTTTTACCAAAAAATATTATTTTAAGTATATTTTAGTACGAAATTAACGACTTAAAACATTATTTGAAAATTTTTTTCAAACTGGCCTATTTATAGCAATTTTAAATTTTGACCGGGAGTTTTTTTTTATCCTAAAAGTCCTAATTTTAGGTTTTAAAATTTGTATAAAATATTAATAGTACATCATTTTAATTACATACATATATTTAAAGAATTTCGAAAATCTGCAGTTATAATAATATTTTTAGTATTCATATAAATTGTATTATTTTGGTACGAAATGTATTCGAATTTTGGAGTGGGGAGATGTGAGTTTTAATACTTGACATTTTTTAATGTATGTGCATTTTATTAATTTATGTTGATTGAATAAACTTTTGAAAAATATTTTCTCAAATTCAGACTATTTATAGCAATTTTAAGATATTTAAGTCATAATACATTTAATTTTAGGTTTCAAGACCTGAAAATTTAATACGAGGTTAAACTTGTATTACAATATCGGTATTTGAAAAAATCATGAAACTCATCACTCACATTTATTTTTACATTTTTCAGCAAAATATATTATTCCGGTATAATTTGATAAATAAATGGACCCGCGAAATCGACATTGACTATAACATTATAATATTTTTTTAGGACTTGCGTTTAGCCCAAATATATATTTTTGTACCATATTAACGTGATAAAATTTTTTATAGGCTATATTTATAGAAATGGTGAATTAAGTGTTCTTTTTGCGTTTTAAGACCTGCAAATTGAATACAGAGTTAACTTTATTTAAGTACATTACTTAAATTTATCAATATGCAATACAATATGTACAATATACCATCAGTTAGTAATAACTAATATGAGATAATTATGAGTTTGAAATTATATTGTTAAAATATACTGAATATTACCAACAGCAAAATACATCAAAGATTCACTTTCGTTATTTAATATATATCCATTCCTATCCAACGAGCAAAGTGCTTGTATAATATGTATAATATTAATACAATTAATAATAGATATTAATAAATATAATAAATATAAATAAAAAAATATTAATAAATTCATTAATTAATTGTTATTAAATTAATACATTATAATAAAGTATAATTAAAGAACCTTTTCAATTTAGTTATTTTAGTCGGTATTAATATTTACTCGTAATATCGAATATTCACGTAATTTATTTGTTTTATAAATCAATTTTCCATGAATTGTTGGAAAATGTTTCTAATTTTTTCGCAATAATTAGTTGGATATAATATACTTATATTTATTTTTTTTAATGCACACGGGTTTACTCTAAATTCTTAGTTATTGACCCCACACCACGGATGTAGCTAAATTGCATATATACAGCGCCGTCTGTATTTTCGTATATTTTCGAATATTTTTACAATTTGTAATTTTGTATAGAATTTTATAATTATTATAAGACATAAGTAGATAGGGTATATTATTATTTATTAAATTATAATGTGTATTTTACTTATTAAATATTCAGTACGAATACCTATACTTGAGTATCAAATTACACTTGCATATTTTATAATATTTTTAAGAACTAATTATACAAACGTAAATTATTAATATAATATTCTGGTGATTTATTAAATATAACTACTTAAAAAGTATTTATTGTCACAAAAAAAATAATTTTATTTAAAAAAAAATAAAATTGGCGATAAGAAGTAAATTAAAAGTCCTGAATTAGCATACCTATAGGTATACTCGTACCTATAAAGTATGTTTTACATTAATCATAGATATTAAAATACTTAGGTAGATATAATATAATCGATTAATAATATACCATTATATATTGTGTAGCCTATATAGAGTGATTATTTTGTCGTGCTCAACACTTTGTGAATATTCATTGTTTTAAAAAGGTTGTTTCTTATAAAACTGAGATACTTATTTCAAAGCATTTTATAAAAAATTAGAATTTTTCCATTATTTTTTATCTTTGTTATTTTTTAGATTTTATACCTATATACTATGTGGAAAAAAGAATCCTTAATAGGTTAAAAGGTAAATTTTATAAGACAGTGATGAGATCAACATATGATGTATGGAACAGAATGTTGGGCGGTATATATAGTAAGATAGAACAGAGAATGAATGAAGTAGAGATGATAATGTTAAGGTGGATGAGTGGAGTGACTAGAGAGGAAAAAATAAGGATTGAGTATATATAAGAGGTATCTAATATTGGAGTAGCTTCGATAGTTGACAAAATGAGGGAGAATAGATTGAGATGGCTCGGGCATGTATTGAGGAGGAAAGAGACTAAGAGGCGGTAAGATTAGTAAAATAAATGTATATTAATGGAAAAAGGGGGAGAGAAAAACCGAAAAAGAGGTGGGTGAATGTGATTGCGAGTGATATAACAAATGTAGGGGTAAGTGAAGAAAATGCGTTAAGTAGAAGTGTAGAACTATATGGTGACCGACCAAAAATAGTTGGGAGAGAAGACGAAGAAGAAGATGTTTATTTTATATTCCACTCAGAATATTTTTTTGAAAATTTGTACGTATCAACATCGAATGTTATAATTATAATCAATTACAAATATCATAAAAAATTATTTATATTTTTTGGATGAAGTTGATAGATATTTTGTAATATCTCATAATTTTAGTCAAGATATTAATGAAAAAATATAATATGTTAAAATTATAATATTTTATAATAATTTAACATATTATAACATATAATAATATGTTAAATTTAATATGTAAAATAGACATATTTTGACAAATATTTGAAAAGTATTATTATAAAATAATAAGTAGGTATATAAATTATATAAATACTATAATAGTCATAAGTCATAATATACCTATTCATATATTAAAGGGAGGGGGGGGAGAAATGGAAATAGAAATTAAAATCTCAGTTGAAGTCGGGAATTCTGACTAGTAGAATATAAACTATAAAACCATTTCATCGCATGTTCACATAAATATATTTTATACATTACATACATAATCGTTTTCAATTTTGGATATAATTATCATATTTATTAATAAATTATATATTATATAGTCATATGTATATATGTATGCATATATTGAATCAATAAATGTGGTGTACACCCTATTCTTGCTGTGCACCTGTCTTCATTGATTTTTCCACAAACACAAAGGACAAAACTAAGTTTTGGTTAAAGAACGAGATATAGTTTGTACATATTATATATATGTATGATTATAGTTTAATTATAATATAGATAACTTATAATAATTGTGGTCGGGACATAAAGTATAAAAACTTATATTTACGTGATAAATTTTACATTGGTTTTTAGAACAAATGCCTCTAACTACGTGTTTTACTTTACAGACATAATATCTTACATTTTAATGTGAGTATAATGGTAGATATATTTTATTTACTCATTTTTTAAACGCTAAAGAAAATATTTTAGAAAAATCGAATTTTTTTTTTTAATATGACGCTTCTTAGAACTATTAATAGTACCTAATAAACATACAAGACATAGTAAACATTGTACCTATGAAAAAAATTTACTTATTCAATATTATACTAAATGTATGAATTTTATAAAAAATCAAAAGTATGAAAGGCATATAGTTTAAATTTTAATTATTGAGCAACTTTTAAATGTTTAATATATATATAATACACAATACACATATATTTACATCCATATTTTTACTCTCTTGGAGTGTATAAGATTTATTGAAAAATATAATAAATTCACTGAAAAGTGTAAAACAAAAAATATTTTATATTCTCTCCATTTGATTATAATAATGAGATAAGTTAATTTTATTTTCCAGTTTTAGTGAGACATAGGTATTTACCTAATATAATATATCAAATAAATATTTTTAATTTACCATTATAGGGTCTAGTAGGCATTAATAACAAACGGTTTATTACCATATTTGCATTTTATATTATGATTAACTAATTAAATATTTATATTAGATATCCTACAATCAAGAACGTTAAATTTGCATATATAAAGCTTCGTCAGTACCAGAAATTGAGTCATTATAATTTCATTAAAAACGTATTATTCGCATCAGTAAAAAGTATAAATTGATTATGGAAATGCATTTTTATGGTTATAAGTAAGTACCAAATTTAATGTTTTACTTAACATAAACTTATAGGTTATATGCTCGTATTTTAAATCAAAGTTATAAATTATATAATATTCCTATATTATATGTATATTTATGTGGACATAGTGCGTTATTGATCAAAAGCTATTTGTAAAATGGTTTTTGTTTTTTTTTTTTTATCTAAATATGACTTACTAATAATTTTCTACTATTTTATTTATTATAAAAAAGTTGTAAGTATATTTGATCACAAACATAAATACTAAAAATTTGATTTTAAAACCTTTGAGATTTGTAGCTAGAAAAGTATTGGTTTTACAAGTATTCTTATTTATTTTTAATATATACGAAAAAATAGGTAGAAAGAAAAATAGTTTTAAAAGTTATGGATAGAATTTTAACACAGATGGTAGGTACTATATAGATAGAGATCCATTTTCGATTTTCCTTATATTTTTTTTTATAAACGTTTAAGGAAAAACTACCAGCCGAAAAATGTCAGAAAACTGAGAATTTACAGTATACCTAAACCTATATTAAATTTTGATAAAATGAATTTTTTATTTTGTTATAGTTCAGAATATAATATATTCATAAGTATTTGTTTTAGTATGATTTAGATATAATGTGATATATATTTTTTTAAATATATTTCCAAAATTTATCGTTTTATAGATATACATTTTAAAAATTTCAACTTTCATTTCAAAGACCTATAACAATTTAATAAAAATGTGATTATATCTTAAATTATATTTTGTAAAATTATATTCCAAAAACATTATATTTTTCTTTATATATTATAATGATTTTAAGTTTAATAAATATAAAAACATTCATATTATGCGAAAGATATAATTTGATAAAAATTATATTTATAAGATATCGATATAATAAAAATAAACATTTTTTTAGTGCACCTATATAATATAGTAAAAGAAAACAAAAGGGAAGCGTGGGAATGTGTGAGGAACTCACTAGAGGATTTCTATGATTGATGAAGGTATAGTCGTAGAAAGATTTTTGCAAGCTTTTGTGTTATTTTATTCTCCAGTCGGCAGATGTGTGCTGACATGCTTTTTGAGCAAATCAGTGTGCAAGCTGGACAGCTTTTAATAATTCAACGGACAATGCGCAAAATACGTATTCACTTGGGGTCATCTGGAATTTGGTGTACTCAGATGTAAACTTAATACCCCCTCCCTCACTTCTCAATTATAAATATTTTATTAATGTATTTGAAGTATTGAATATAATTTTTTGCTATTTTATGTATATATAATATATATATATATATAAATACAATAATCATCTATATATATATATAATATAATTATTAGGAAAAAGCGGGATTATAGTACTGTTAAAATTTTTAATTTTTATCATTTTTCTGAATACCTAAATGTTATTATTTTTTAAAACATTTATTTATATTACACCGAGCTCAGTTTACAATCTTTATATTGAAATAAATAGTTTATTATTGTTTTCAAATTCAGTATGTTCATTACCAATATTCTATACGACGAAATAATGATTCCTGCACCCTCTACCGGCCGTCTTTTTTCTGTTGTATTCG
This sequence comes from Pemphigus obesinymphae, assembly GCA_025469235.1. NCBI lineage: Eukaryota > Metazoa > Arthropoda > Insecta > Hemiptera > Aphididae > Pemphigus > Pemphigus obesinymphae. Next base: position 10,063 of record JAIPRL010011814.1, read on the forward strand.
GTTTAATTAATTAGGGTTAATAATCAATAATCAATCGTACTATAATACTTAAGTAAAAATATTCTATTTTTATAAATATTTTAATAACTATTATGAGCACATAATATGTTGTTCGAAGTAAATCGATTTTAAAAGAGGGTATATTTTTTTTTTTTTAAATAATCGTTCCCAGCCGTCCTAATGCCATATATAGCATAAAATAGGATTTAATCTGCAACGAATAATAATATTCTGTGCTCGAACAAACAGAAAAATAATTTAATGGGTCGTAAATAAAAAATAGAACAACGTTGAACTTAATTAAATCTAAATATCGTATGGCCTTATTTCTAACAATCTGCTCATAAAATGGATAAACAGTGATTAACACAACCTGTGGCGGTTATTTTTTTTAATAACGCGTACATTGTATTATAATTTATAATATTTTCATTATATTTTTGTTTAATTCTTTAAAAAATGAAAAATAATTATTTTATTTTATTATGTTTTAAAAAGTGAATTGAAAAATTTTAAATATTCCGTCTCGTGTTATATTTTAGGTATTTGGTTAAATATATGAAATTATTTAAATTCCAATATCATAATATGTGGACATATACACAGCTAATATATATTTTTTAACAAATATGTATAGGTAATATAAATATACTAATCTAGAATTCTGATATAAAAAGCTTTTGTTTTGAATTTGACGTTATCTTAAATTTAATCTGAACAAAACTTTCAAAAGAATAGGTTTTACACAATATATTTATTTAAATACATGATATTATATATTATTATACTCATTATTCGTAATAATATATGTATTATCATTGGCACAGTGTGCATGCAGCGCAACGTCATCGAAAACGATTGTACGAATGACATATGGGAAATTGGTTTTGCGGCTACCATTTTCTACGGAGCAAACGTCAAAAGCAATAGGTACAACTATAATAACATAAGTACTCATATACATTTGCTATCGTTTTTAATACCAGCGAATAGAGAAATCTATTTTGCGGTTATATCATACCGGTAGTATATTTGAATCATATATAATTTTGTAGTGATTCATAAGACATGTAGAAAATGAAACTGACGAAATAGGATTACATAAATACACATACATACATACATATTATTAATAATATGTAAAAATGAAAAAAAGAGGAAGTAAAATAATATATGAAATTTAATCCAAAAATTGCAAAGTATACACGGTCATTTTTTAATATGACTTCACAACATACATTAGGTATTTGTATAATATTCTCGAAGTTCAGTTACGTACATTTAAGTTAATAATATTATATAATTGGCGGGTTAAAAAGTTATAAAAAGTGCGCATACTCAAAAAAACTAATGGTATTTGAATGAAATTTAGATCATATCATAAAAAAAAAAACAGTTAAAAATCTTGAAAATTAAAAATGTATGACGAAATTGGTTTATGTGGATCACTTGGTCGCGGGTTATAGTATTATATTGGACTGTAATACTTATATTATTATAAATTTGATAAAATCATGATAAATCGTTATAAAATAATTATTTAATACCTATTATATATATATTATATAATCATTATATCGTTTCTCTATAATATAGAGATTTATTAAAATGTTTTAAAATTGTACGTGCTAATACAATAATAAATTAATAATCAAAAATAATAAATTGGTAAAAATTTTGTGATGATAACCTGCATTTATAGTGAAATTTGTAATCAAAACTCCATTTATTTTTAATACGGGCATAGTTGAACGTAGAAAATTGTTTTCTTTTTGGAGGAAAAAATTTCAAATTTTGTATTTATATAAATGAATCCATACTACATATATTATATATATATATATATATTTTATAGATAAATTTTAGAAATAGATTGTACAATTTTACATATTGCTGAAGTTTACAGACAAAATAATTTTTAAATTTAGAAATGTAGGTAATAACAAAAAGGTTATTAATCTATTTTTACGCCATTTTACATAATTAACATAATTAATAAATACATTTTCATACATACATGGGGAGGGTATACTATTTTATTGCATTTAGTGATTTGAATTTTTTCTAACAATCTGAGCACCATTAAAAGCAGTATTTATATATTACGTATACAATCACAATTAATATTATCTATAAATGTAAAGTCAATGACCATTGACCATATTATTACCATTACTACTGATAGAAATAAAAATGTTATCCGTATACTTATTATATATTATACTATTATTCGTAATAACTTGCAGAGCTATAGAAAGAGGGGAGGGGTGAAAGATGCCTACGTCCTGGGCACAAGACTTTAAAAGGTGCAAAATAACCCCAAAAATCTATATTGGATTTTAAAAATATTCAATTTTAAGGCATCATGGAGGGAAGGAAAATAAAAATTTGAGAAAAAAAAATTGGAATTATCTATAGCAAGCAATAGATAAAAGAGCATTAATTAAGTGATTCGTATAAATTTTGAGCAGCACCGGATATGCACATTTTGGAATAAATTCGTATAATATGCCTATATAGGTTCTGAAAACGTGTCAATTATTGGGATTTTTAAACACAATTGAGAAACAGTTTTCTCAATATTGTGTACAAATTTCAGTTATTAATCTAAAATAGTGATCTTAAAATAATATCGTCGATATTATATCGATAAACAATTCTTTAAAGAGGAAACATTTGGAGAGTTGTAGAATAGAGGTTAATATTAAAAAACAGAATATTTTGAATTTTACTGATTCTCAAAAAGTATGAGAAGTCTTAATAAGAATATAGGCGAGTTTTCCCATCTCGGATGTTCGCGGGGAAAACAAAATTGCGTACTTGGGTGTGGAGATAGCCTAAGGGACCAAGTGACCAGTACCAGCC
>JAIPRL010011815.1:0-12924 GCA_025469235.1 Pemphigus obesinymphae
ATTATTTTTTATTCACAACGCCCTATCACCAGGGTGACGGTTCTGTTCAGGAGAATTTTTTAAAATACGTAGGCACAAAAACTTTTTGACAGGACGAAGTCTGTCGGGTCAGCTAGTATATATATATTATTAAGTTATAATATTGTTAATAATTGAAAAAAAAAAATTCGGCAAGTAGGCACGTAGGAGAGCGTGATTGAACGGGCGAAACGGGCACACTTTTGAACGCATTCATTCCTGCAAGGTGTATTGTCTTTAGACCTAAACTCTTTCCCTCGCGAAACCCCTTACGCCGTTCAATCGTGCGGTTAAGAGGTTTTTTTTTTGCTTTATTCGAATATTAGTTTTCTGTGTATGTAAGCAAATAAGTATTAATAATATAGGGTATTTATATTTAAATTTAAATGTGGAATTTCTTTAAATTCCAGTAGAATAATGAAAAAAATAATTTAACTATATGGTATATTGTTGGAAATATAATATAAGTTGCAATAAAATGTATATTTAATCCAATAAAACAATTAAATTAGGAATACTAAAAATATATTGTTAATTTATACTCTTGTTGTACCATTTATTTTTCGTTTGGCACAACTAAAAGTTATGATTACTTAATCATGTCTAAAAATTAACGGTGCGCCATAAAGTTCCGAACTGTAATTGCCCGGACCGTAAAAATCCGGAAAAAAAAAATCAAGCGGACCGTAATTGAAGGCACCGGTGCAATAACCAGGTACATCCACATTTTAAAATTTTTCAGGAGACAAAAAAAACTTTCTGTTTTTTTGTTAATGCATTATTAGAAAATATTAAAATGTTATATTTTTTAGGCTTCAGTACATTGAGTATGATATATATAATAAAAATCGTTTAAATATTTGGGTTTAAATCTCGAATTATTTCAAAATTTTCTAAAATGCCAACTTTTAATCGGTACATTAACAAGTTATGTCCAAATCGTAACTGGTTATTGCACCGAATTTCGGAAAATAAATTTTAGTGAAACTTTTCAACAAATAATATTATGTGTTAAATTTTCAACTTATATTTATTGTAATAATATTATTATAATTTTTTTTAACAAATATTTAAGTAAGTATTCTAACTCTTTTGTAACATACCTATGTATTATGTATTGTAAAAACTTAATAATAGAAATATAACATTATTTATCACTTTATCTTATTCAAGTATGTATGGTTAACACAGTTTTCAGTCTATAAGTAACAAAAATATATATATTTATAACAAAATAATAAATTAGTACATCCTTATATTAAATTAGCAACTTAAGCTCAAACATTTACTCAAAAAAACAAAACATGGTTATAAAGAAAATAATCATTTTTTGTACAAGGAACACATTATTTATATATATATATATTACACAGGTAATTATTTACTTGCTAGGTATCTTTCTCAAGATAATTACAAATTATAACAAATAATACCTAAATAAATATTTCTTTATATTTAGTAAGTTACTAATGACTCGTCAATAATAGTAGTTATTAATGACTTTTACTTATTTGCAGACTATTACTCAAAAAAAAAAAATATATATACATTTTATTAATAAATTATTATACCTACCTATATAATCAAAAATATTGATAAATAATATTCTTAATCAATTTTCAAATAAAAATATAAATCAGTACTATTCATTACAGTAAAAAATAAATATTATTATATTTGCACCTTGCACCGAATAAGATAATAAAACTTATGTACATCCGTTTGAGAAAAAAAAAAGAATATAGGTATGATAATACGTTCGGTACGTCCGGACGTATTTGGTTATTGCACCCAACAGTATAACGTCAATATAGTTTTTATAATATATTTTTCATGATATTCATCGGACATATCTGGTTATTGCACCGATCGACAGAGAATTTTTTTCTTAACATTTTCATGTAAAAATCGGATTTTTGAAAAAAATGGACATACCAGCTGGTTATTGCACCGGTGCTATCAATTTGTTTTCAAAATCGAGTTTCCCGGGTAACGATTTCGACTGTATTTAGTTTACATAATAATTTAACTGTATAATAATGTTAATAATAATGAGAAAATGGTGCACTTTGTTCGTTGGGTGTCATTAGGGATGAATGCACTTCTCTACTGGGCAGCATACCTATTCTATGGTGGATGTATTACATTTGAAAGCAATGATAAATCATTGCATTCAATAAAACGATTCTGAGCGTAGCTTCGGTGCGTAGTATTCATAACTCATCTTAATATTATAGTTATATACTCAGTACCTACCTGTGTTTAACATTACATCAAAGATCAAATGTACAAATAAATATGATCTTATTGCACATTCCGAAGAAACGAGAAAAATCTGGATTTGACGAAATCGTATTTTTGCCGTTTTTTCGTCATTTTTTGGTAGTTTTTCCTTAAGCGATAAACATTTTTTTGAGAAAATCAAAAAAATTACCTCTTTAAAGTACCAACTAGATGAAATTTGCTACAGGAAACCGTGTAAGCTTGTAAAGATCGGAGCACTCCTTCTGGTAGTAAATTTGTTAACCGAGGAAAAAAAATTAACATCATTGTAAAACCACTAGCTGCCTCGCGCTACGCTCAGAATCTAAAATACTTTTTTTCCGCCGGTTTTTTTTTTAATTAAATTAAATTAATGCACGACTAACGTTATATTAAATTTTTTCAGGTCTTAAAATCTCATTTTACCAACTATTTGGACTTAAATACCTCGAAATTGATAATTTTGTGAAAAAAATTAAAATGACTATAAAAGAAAATTGTGACTATGGATTTTCGAGATGTTTTTGAATTTAGTTAGAGTAAACTATATTTAACTCTGTACAACATTTTCAGGCCTTAAAACTCAAAATTACCCCTTTTAGGACTTAGAAACGTCGAAAACTAAATTGTTTATAAATATCCCAAAATTGCAAAAAAAAAAATGTAAAAAACTTAATCAACGTAAATATATTACTAAATTAAATATTCGATGTAAATTTCAAGATTTTCAAGTCATTATTTTCGAAATTACGAAGAAAATATGAACAATCTCGATTTGAAGAAATCGTATATTTGCCGTTTTTTCATTAAATTCTGGGTAGTTTTTCCTTACGCATTAAAAAACTATTGAGAAAATCGAAAAATGACCTGTTTAAAGTACCAACTAGATGAAATTTGCTATAGGAAACCGTGTAAGCATATTATAAAGATCGGAGCACTCCTTCTGGTATTATAGTGTGAATTTGTTGACAGAGAAAAAATAAATAAATAAACGTCACTGTAAAACCACTATAGCTCCCTATCGCTACGCTCAGAATCTAAAATTATAATAACACGTATAACGATTCAAAAACATTTTTTTCAACTAAAAATCTATATACGATTTTCACGTTTTTCCGATTAGAACGGTATCTCACAATATTATTGTCTTCGAAACACTGAAATGTACAAATTTTTTGCCAATTTCTGGTTGTTACAATAATGAATACACTGCAGGCAACCGGCCAGGGTCAAGACATCTATAAAAACAACCTGTAATATAATAACTGATAGAAAAAAAAAAAATTCTACATAGGTAACACAAAAAACTGCGCACTGGCGAAGCCGGGTTATTCAGCTATAGTATATATACCTATATTATATTCTATAAAGTACAAACGATAAATGCACGTACATATATATGTATAATATACTGCACGCCACACGCGTCTCTATAATTTTTTGGAAATAAATTATTCATCGATTGAAATTAATACACCAAAGTTTCTCTCTCTCTCTCTCCCTCTTTAACATTATACCATAAGAATAAAGCAGCTATTATTATATATTGACGACAAAAAAATATATATAATATTGTTATTGTATATTATACGATATTCTCGCGTATATAATATAGGCATATAGGTAGCTCTTTTGAATAAATATAATACTGTAATGTTTTATTATTATAATACGTGTGAAGAAATAATATGCGATATATATATATATTGCGTATATAATATGTTACGTGTACCATAAATTGTTATCCCGAAATCTGCAGTTTACGTATTAAATTTCGATCTTTAAATTTCATTGTAAATCGTTTATCCATATTATATACCTATAGGTATATGTACGCTCGAGAAACGTTTGTATTCATTTTCACAACAATACTCTCTGCAGCACTTGGTTTAAAATATTTATAATTTTTTCCGGATATATTATACTTATACGTGTGTGTATATACTTATATATACAGCAGCGTTATGCAATATTTCATAAATAATTCTCCGACTCGGGATGATAAAATATTAAAAATACATACCGAATAAAAAAAAAAAAAAAAAAAAAAAGGCGCTGCTATCATAATATATACCTACCTATATAATATATAATATTTATTATTTAAAATCTATTCTCGGTGGTAATGATAATTTTTTTTTTTTAGCATCGTGTCCGTGCATATTAATAAAACATATATATATAAGTACGCATAATATACAGGTGGCGTGGCCAGGATTTAAGCAACGAGGGCCGGGCCAATAAATACCTACCATATAATTAAAATAACATTTTTGTTTTTTATTATATTTAAAAAAGTAATATTATAACATTAATAAAATATTTACTGATTAATAGAATGCTTAATGCTTGTAGGTAACATATAATATATGTAATTAATAACTAATAAATTATAGTAAATAAATAATAGGTACGCAATAAGTATAATGTTAATATTTAAATAAAAAACTGAAAAATAAACTTATTAACTATAGGCGACATATATTTTATTTATTGTGTCCAATCTAACATTTGCGGCATCCTTCTGGGAGATCTTTTAGAAAATTCCAACAAAATATTTTTCTCTATATTGTTATTAGTGTAACTCATCTTTATTTATATATTTATAGATATTAATTTGATAATTTATACACATTTAATAGTTCGATAAATTAGAACTTGAATATTAGAATTTGATTTAAATATTAGAACGGCTATCGCTATGACTATGTATACATAGATAATGCAATATCTTTTGCTTATCGCATATTATCGTGGTTAACCTAATGAAACTTGGTTACTGAATTTAACAAACACAAGTTTTGGTTACCAATTGATAAGGTAATAAAAAACATAATTAGGTTTATCGTGAAAACATGCGTTAAGTAGGTACGTTAATAATAAATAAGCCATAGACCTTATATTATAATTATAAAACTGCTATTGCTAAAATTAGATCATATAAAATTGCTATAAAAAAAAAGGCCTGGCTACGCCACTGCACATATAAAATTATAAACCGTAAAGAAAACAAAGAAAACATTATATATAACACAAACGATTTATACAAAAGTCACGAAATATTATAATACGCCTACACACTCGTGGTGTACAAGTATGATATTAAAGATAATATTATTGACAATTGGTTTATGTACGAGTACGTAAATGTACCTTCAAAATTATTTTCATGTCATCTGTACAGGCATATATAATATATAGGTATTATTAAATTACAATTAATATAATAATGATCGTTTTTTTTTTTTTTTTGTTCACTAAAAATTTAAATATGTATTATTTCACATCGAAATTTGTACACGTAAGTATACTTCAAAACTTAATAAAGCAAAAAAAAAAAAAAAAAAAAGAAAGATAATCAACTTTTTTCCCCATTTTGCCGACTGCTTTCCGAACCCCCACCCCTGGGGGGAACGGCCCTGTATACGCTTTGAAGTATATCCTATATGGTTATATTATAAAAGTACAATTAAATAGAGTCATAAAGTCATTAGGTAGTCCTAATCCCAATATGTATGAAATGATTAGCATAATAAAACACATACCTAGTCAGTGGCGTAGCCAGGGATTTTTTACGGGGGGGGGGGAGTTTTACATATTACCCATCTAGATAGTAAAAAATTTACTTAAAAGTGTCAAAAAAGTATATTGGTTTAATGTTAGATATTATACAATCCAAAATATAATAACAATTAGGAATACATTTAATATATATATATATATATATATATGTATATACGAGTATTCAGTATATTATATAATAAATATAATAACATTTTATATACTATATAATACAAAATTAATATATATTATAAAAAATATGCCTAGAGTATTTGTAAAATGTTTATAAAAGTAACAACTAGTTTCGACTATAAGTTATCATCAGGTTACAACCTGATACTATTAAGAGGACGTCACACATGCATTATTTTATCATAAAAAAAAACTGTTTTGCGAGAAAAATTGTTCTTTGGCTGTAGTTGTAATTAAGAAACTAAATGTCGACACAATATTGTTGATAAAATAATCTGTGTTCTATGCCGTCGTCTTTTAAAAAACCATAAAATCTTGAAAAAGTTACTAATGGTTTTTGGAAGATTTTTATACAGATGGTATAATATCAGTTATACTTGTGATATCGAAAAAGGGACAAAAGTAGAAAACAGATAATTTTATCTAAAATATTGTGGGAAAATTTGTTTTTTAAATTACAACTACACAGTGGCACAGGAACTATTTTTTACTTGGGGGGGGGGGCAAACATTTCAGGCTTATATATATATATATATTTCTTTAGTATGTAATACGTAAAACCTCTTACTTATGTATTGAAATATATAAGTATAATAATTATATATAAAATGTCTAAGAAAGTGTGAAACCAATAAAACGTAAAAATATAATACTTCATAGATTTTTTTTTTATAAACTCATACAGGGCATATATATATATATTTATATATATTATGTAGTATATATATAATTTAATTAAAATGTATATATATATTGTGGTAACATATTTACAAAGTTAATAGTTAATAAAAAGGAATGACTACAAACAAAAATCTGTGTACCTGTATCAATTATAGTAACCTTTGAGTATTATTTATTATTATATGTTATACAAATTAATTATGCATGTTTACATCGATGATGATTGTTTATTTTATCCGAGGGGGCAATAGTATAACTTTTTATATCTGGAGGGGCAACGGGCTCCTCTGTCCCCTTCTCCTACGCCACTGCAGCAGCTATACAGCCCGAGAACAATGTTTACTCGCTAAACGGTTTTGTTAAAAAATATCGTGATTACACAACAATAAAAATTGGTATTAACACAGATCTATTTATATTATATATTATATTACTTTTAAAATGTACTTAAATATTTTTATTCTTCTTAAAATTTTATGAAAAAATTGTCTATACAGAACCCCTTGAAAATCGCATGTGTAGCGTTCTCTTATGGTAGGTGATGTATGAATGATGTACCTATATAGGTTAACCTGATGATGACTTATAGACTAAACTTTTTTTACCTTTATAAACATTTTGTGAATATTCTAAGCACATTTTTTTTTTATATATATTTTTAATAACATATATTAATTTTGTAATAGGTATATATATATAATATTTTTATTTTTATAATATATATTTTATTTTAACAATTAGGATACCCAAACTGCTAACTTCCAGTCTTCTAGGAGTATTTTGATCAAACATTTGAACAATGTCGTTTTCTTTGAACTTTTCTTTTTTTATTACATTACCATGATCGTGTTCATAAATTTTTTCTTTTATCATCTATTTTATAATAATTGTTATTAACAAAATTACAACCACAAAATATAACAAAACTACAATACTATCACTGAATAATTGCAATCAATTTTGCACAAATATCTAAAAAAAAACACGACCAATGGGGGGGGGGGGGGGTAAAAATATAATATACATAAAATGTATGGTTTTAAATATTTTAAACGCATCCCTACTATAGTATTTTTAAATGTTTGTTTTTGTTATTATATATTATATTATGTAGATGAGAAAGTGACCAAGTGGTAATTGCCTCCCCCCCCGTTTCTCTAGGGGGGTATCGTAATTTGTTTTATTAAAGTTAAATTTATATTTATCAGACAGGAATATAAAGAGGATATGAGTGCAATTCATTTTCAATAAAAACTCATATTAACATTTCTAATTTTTAACTTAGAAACATCGTAAAAAGATAAACCAAAAAATAAATTATAGATAACAACATTATCTATATTGCCCCGAGTACCTTTTTTTCGGTATTTAATTTATTTCAAGAGTTATATTTGCTTAAAAAATTCAAAAAAGTTAGTTTTTTAATAACTTATAAAACGTATATAATTAAGTCACATTATACCAAATGGCTAAAATAATTTTAGAGTTTAGACACTTATTATAAAATTGATAGAAATCAATATTTTGGGGATAACGTCATCGACGTTTTTAGAAATAATATGTTTATAAAAGACTACAGTGTCTTAAAAATGGGGGAAAAGTAGTATATTGTACCTTCAATAACGAGCTTAATATTTAGAAAATTGTAAAACCTCAATTAGTTTATTTCTGAAATGTTGTTATCTACAAATTTTATTATGGATGTTATAACTTTAAAATCACATTATAAAATATGCCATTTTATTTGTTTTGCGTAAATATATTTTTAAACAAATAATACAACAGGACACAGGATTTTCTGAAAATAGAACAGGACTATTTTTTAGTTACTTTTTAGTTATATTAAAATATTTTTCGATTGTTAGATTTTTATTTTTATCGAATTATCAAAAAATTGCTTTTATAGAACTCCTTAAGAATGGAATATGCGATGTCCTCTTAATCATTAATTTTATGTTTCGTCTTTCTACGATGTTTTTAAATTGTTATAAATTAGAAATGCAAAAGTAATGTTTTCAATAAAATTTTATAAATTCAAATTAAAAAACATATAGCGATGTAACCAATTATTATTCATTTTTAAAATGCATATAGGTATAAACAATTCTCAATTGTTGGATTTTAATATTTCTAAAAAAGTTCTAAATATTGCCTATATATAGAACCCCTTAAATATATACTGTGCTGACATATCCCTTTAAAATAACAATAATATTATTATCTGCGAATAATGTTATATATAAACGGTTTAAAAAAAAATTGACTGCCACGTTTTCGTTTTTACACGAGGGCCCTAGAAATCTATAGATTTTATAATGATGTTTATTTTTTTCTCTGAAAACAATTTATTGAGTAATAATAATAATAATAATAATAATAATAATAATAATAATAATAATAATAATAATCTCTAGTAGAAGAAGTCGAGTATTATATAGCGTTTTGAAGTGTAGAGTTTTTTTTTTTTTGTTAGAAAATGCGTATTCTATAGAGGCCATTTTTAATTTCATTTTCGAAACGTCAAGAAAAACCATATAATTAGGTACCTATATCGATTTTATAGTTATATTGGGTACCTATACCGAGTTCCGCTCAAAATCGTTTTATATAGAATACAATGATTTATCATTGCTTTCAAGTTTAATATATATACATTATACCTACTATATTATATATACAAATATACAGTATCCTACACGACGACCAAAAAAACAACTTCCATCCCTTATATATAGGTACTCTCCGACATTTAAATAGATTTTTTTCTGAAATTACTGTTTCGTTTTTTATATTTTGTTAGTAGGTACTGCACGTCGACTATATAGCTGTTATGAAGAAACTATATAATATATTAAGAGGATGCTATACCCGCATTTTTTGTCTCCGTCCATCGCAAATTGGCAATATAGCAAAATTATACAACGCGAAATTGAAATTATGGCATTTTGGTCAGATTTAGAACTTAAACACCTATTATCAAATTTAACGAGAAGAATAATTTTGAATGAACCTCATGGGCTTTTTGTAAAATATTGTCAGAAAAGAAAGTTACGGCATTTTTAGTTTTCGATATTTTTAAATAGCTTTAACATTTTCGTCAGACGATATTTTACTAAATGCCCATGAGGTTCACTCGGAAATATTTCTTGCATTAAATTTTGTAATAGGTGTTTATACTCTAAATTTAACCTAAACGCCAAAATTTCAATTCTGCGTAGTGTGATTTTGCTATATTATCTGTTAGATAGACAGAGACAAGAAATGCGAGTGTAACATCCTCTTAATATACGACCTAAGTATAGATAGAATAATATATATATATATATATATATACTATGATTCCATTATATACGAGTATAGGTATGTTATACCTATATAATGTATTCGCAGAGATTGATTACAATTTATTTAGACAATGAGCAAAATATTCAAACGGGACAACCTTGAAAACAACATCTATAATGCGTGTTTCTGTTTAAAAAAAATCTGAGTAGCTACGGAATTTATTTTAACTCGTTAATTTGTGTATTTTAAATGTTATAACTTCACTGATTGGTATAGTAGGTAAGTATTTTTAAAGTAAAATTTAAAAATGGGTTTTTTTTTAAATTTAATATAATCAACATTAGAAAAAAATAAATGGTAGTATACCTATAATACAACACTTAATATTTTATTTTCATTATAAATAGACTGCTGCAGTAAACAACAAAATATCGAATTCTAAAAACAACAACAACAACAAAATGACGAATTTAGAGCCATGATCAAACGATAAACTTGAAGATTATATATTTTGATATCATATATAGTGTATATACTTGTACTCCTTTCATAGGTCATATTATCTCTGACCTTGAATACAGGTTTAATGAAAAATAAATTAATATAAATACAGTTTTGCTGTCTATTATGTATATATGGAGAAGAAAACCAGAGCAAAAAACTGAATAACTCCAAAATAGAATTCAAAATATGACCAGCAATAATTATTAATATAATAAAATTTAGATAATTATAACCTATAGGTAAGTATTACAAGACTGTGGAAATATCAATAAAATATATTGTAAATAATTTGCCATAACTCATATCAATTATTTCCGTGTAAAATCACAACCAACTGATAAAATGGATTGAATATATTGTAACACCAATAATATTTTCAACAACATAAGGTACACTCACACGAGTACGAATTCTCAAAAAAGAAATACTTATGTGAAATTTGAGTACAAATTAATTTTATCCCACAAAACATTTACAATTATTTTGTATTATGAATATTAGACTGTACGGGTATTTGAGCAATTAAAAAAAAAAAATTCAAGGAGATCTGGAGACATATAGGTTAATGTTTTCTTTTTTAAACATTATTAAACGCCTTTATTTTAAGTGAATTATTGTGAGAACTATTATCTAGATGTTGCAGGTAAAAGTGAAGTTTTCTATATATATTTTGGAAAAAATATCATGATTGTGCAATAAAAAAAAAAAATGGTATTGCAGGAATAGGACAACTTAAATATTAATTTTTTTAAAAACTTATTTAAATATTTATAAATTATTGAATTTTCGTTTTTAAAATGTCCTATATATGATGTCCTTAAAAATCAATACGTGATGTATGATACTATAATATTACACTATAGATAGGTAGTTATTATTATTATTTAACTATACATATTACACGTTGAATTAATTTCGTTAAATCATAAATAATTTTTCAGTAAAAATAATACATTTATACATTTGATAATATTGGTAATAAAATGTATTCTTATACGTATAGGTAATTCCTTATTCCACGTATTAAAAATTTTGAGAACCCTGACACGTACACGCTGTCTAGTACAAAAAGTCACTACCCAATTTAATATAATATGGTCGACCATTGGTTAATTTTAGGACATTTTTGTATTGTATCACTTTTATGAACACGGTTTTCCTTAAAATGTTATTAATTCATAAAGTTGCCTACACAAAACCCCTTAAAAACTAGATGTGTGGCATGTGTTCTTGAACTGAAAGTATGGTAAAAATATGTTATAAACACACGAATTCACTGTTAACGCTTCAAAAAAGTGTACAAAGATAAAATAATTGTAGTTTAATTAAAATTTAAAATACCTACACACATTACACGTACATAATGATTAAATAAAATATGCCAATAAATAAATAAAGAACGGTATATATTATATAATATAAAACAATTCGAGGACTATGGAGGATAGGAGGGTGTTAACAACGGAAAAGGAAGTGATAAAGAAATGGAAAAAATATTTTGAGGAATTATTAAATGAGGAATATTTTCGAGAGAGGCAATTGATCGGGTGGAGTGGAATTTAGGTATGGTGGATTTAATAAAGGAAGAGGAATTGTGGAGCGCTGCCGTGAAAAAAATGAAAAATAAGAAAGCGGTGGGACCGGATGAAGTATCCGTAGAAGTATGGAAAGTATCAGGAAGTTTAGGAATAAAATGGCCTGACAAAGTCCTTTAATAAAATATTAGTAGCAGGGCCGTCACTACTTCAGAAAGCAGTCGGCAAATATAGTATAAAAAGTTAATTACTTTTTTGCTTATTTTATGTTTTGAAGAGAAGTATTATATTATTATTTTTTTTCAAATTTTCTCCCCCCCCCTCAAAAATAAAAAAATAAAAAAAATAAAATCTTTTTTCGACTAATGGAAGAAAAAATTCCAGAAGCGTGGAGAAACAATTGTTTGGTACCAATATTTAAGGGTAAAGGAGATGTACAGAATTGTGGAAATTATTGAGGGATAAAACTATTATGAGCCATAGTATGAAATTATGGGAAAAGACGATAGATAAAATGGTAAGAAGTGAGATAATCGTTATTAGAAATCAGTTTGGGTTTATATCTGCAGGGAGGTTAACAATGGAGCCAATGTTTTGTGTAAGATAGATTGTATAGAGAAGTAGCTATACGGAGAAAGAAAAATGAAATTGTGTATGGTATTGACTATTTATTGTTCTAGAGAAGGTTAAAATTATAGGATTTCTAGGGAAAGGGGCGTAGTAATGGATGGAGGGACAACCGCCCCCCCTCAAATTTTCAATGTTTAGAAAAATTCAATAAAAAAAAAAAAGCCGGTCAATAGGTTGTGGAAGCACTTCGCTCGTCGGGTGTCAGTATTGGTGGATGCACTTCGCTACTGGGCAGGGTACTTTTGGTGGATGTATT
>JAIPRL010011816.1:0-12922 GCA_025469235.1 Pemphigus obesinymphae
GGTAGTATAGGGGTAGCTTCGATAGTAGACAAAATGAGAGAGAATAGATTAAGATGGCTCGGGCATGTATTAAGGAGGGATGAGACTGAGGCAGTAAGATTAGTAAGGGAAATGCATGTTGTTGGTAGAAGGGGAGGGGAAGACCGAAAAAGAGATGGGGGGATGTAATGGCGAGTGATATGAGGAAGGTGGGAGTATGTGAAGAAGATGCGGGAGATAGAGTTAAGTGGAAGTGTAGGACCAATGTGGCCGACCCCAAATAGTTGGGAGAGAAGGCGAAGGAGAAGAAGAAGAAAGAATATATCGTTGATTTGATTATTAGGATGACAGATATTATCTGTTTAGTTTTATATTTCTATTTTATTGTTTAAAATACGTTTAGAAATAGAAAGTTTAGCACGCCAACAGAATGAGCACCTCTTTATTGTGAAATCTATTATTGAATAACATAAATATATTGTTCATTAAAGCTATTTTTTTATATTGGTAACACTGCAGATATTTAATTTAATGTTTTTAATCCCCTGATCTGGTCAGACATGCGACGTCATACAGGAACTTGGATAAATTGGACAGGTCATAACTACGATAATGGATAATCGATACGATTTTCATTATTTTTTTTATAATATGGTAGGTATTTATGACAGTTTAAAAATTATTTATACCTACGTAAGTTTTTTTATCATTTTTCTTGTTAATGTTTTATTTTTTATTTTTTTTACATCTTGCAGCGCTATATTAATCCCAATCCTATAATGATATCGTTCATTTTGTATATATCTAATATTCGTACTTACGGTAAAAAAATATGTCATTGGTCTCACTTTTATTTATTATAGATATGAATGAAACATAAATTTTTTTGATTGGAAAACACGTTTTTTTTTTTATGTTAAAAATGCTTTATTTGTAATAATAACCTTAAATTTGTAAAGGCACCAATGAGTGGGAAAATGGAAACTAATGATTTTCAGCCAATACATTTAAACATTTTTAACAATTTATGATAATAATACCTCGTTAAATGACTTATAAATCCTATGTAAAGTGACAAAAATGAAATTTTTTTTATTAGTGATACATTTTTGAAAGTCAACTAGTTATATTATTAATAAATCGTTCTACATTCTATTCTATCCTTCTATAATTTTTTTTATAACTTATTCAATTCTACTGTTCCCGTTTCATAGGTTATATAATACGTCTTGTTAATGCTAATTTATATTAAAGAAAAAATAAAATTCCAATATGGTTCAACATAATGTGTTCTCGTATCGATATACAATCATTGCACATCACTTGTACATTACATACCTTTGTACATCACTCAATAAGTTTACTGGTTGTAACATAATATATTTAAAGCTCCATATTTTTGATAAAAAGGTGTTAATGATACTATTGGTATATTATGAGTATTTATATTTATATTCATTCCCTCGGAGAGAAAAAATTAAGACGTAAGTATAATTTTTCAAATAGATTAAAAAAAAAACTCAGAAACAGAAAAGAGAGATACGCGCGTAATACACAAACATGAAATTTTACTGACGCGTTAATGCGCACTTGAAACGTAATGTCGCCGGTACAATGGCCGTCAAAAGCACTGTCCGAATTGAAAAATTCTTGCAGCTAATTACTTCACATCCTCAGGATGAAATTTTTTTTTATACTCATAAAAAATATAATAATTACATAATTAAAAGAAAAAAATATATATAATTTATTTATAAATTAAAAATATGACCCAACTTCATATCTTTTTATATTAGGTACTTACATGCATATAGAAATAATTTAATTCACTATCATATAATGATATAAATATGAATAAAACAAAATTCTTTATTTCGAATAAAATATAAGTGCCTTAGTTGTACATTTTTGTCAAAACGAAAGTATTAAGTCATTATTTCATTTGTTATTATCTTATAATACTTAAACATATAATTAATTAAACTAAAATGAAACAAAATTTTAATATTCATTAATACTTATATAATAATAAAATATCTAATAAAAAAATGCAAATTTATTATACATTTACCTATACATTTTATTATATGTTCAAACTTAATTTTTTAAACAATAAATATCTTGTTGAAAAATAAATATTTTATTGATTGATTTATATGGTGAAATATATAAAGCTGGCCAACATAACCGATACCCAAAGAATTTTTTTAACTTGTTAAATTAAGTTAATATAAAAAAATAGTGAGTTCTTTCATTTATTTGTTGTTCATTTTATTACATTTTTTTACTTGTAGTATGTCTTTATATTATACCTTAGTACCATAAAACCATTTTGCGGGAAACGTTTTCAATTTTTAATATTTTTGAAATCGGTGTTTTTTATTGTTAAGATTTTATAGGGTGCTATGAATTCAAATTTTAATTAATGGTTATTGATTAATATTGTTTGATTATAGTCAAATATGACGAAAAATAACATATTTTCAAACCAATTTTGAGTTTAAATTAAATTTGTCAGTTTTACAATAAAAAACCCAATTTCAAAAATATTAAAAATTCAAAACGTTGGACATTTTCTAACTGTTAATGTGCAAAACATTTTCATAATTTGATGTTATAACGGTTATATTGTATACCTACATATTTCGACGTTTTTAAATATATTGCCAATGATTTACTCCACAAAACAGACAAAATAAAACATTGTGATTATACATTCTCTAGACAATACAATACAAAACAATAAAATTAACAAATGCAGTTCTCTATATATTTATCTCTATACCTACCTACCTATTTAACATCTATACTCATAAATAATTTATTGATTTTGTAATATTAAAATTTAATTTTTAAACGAATAAAATTATTTATACACTATTCAATTTCGAAAATATTTATTTGCTATTGTGCATAATTAAAATCAATTTAGATATGTATACTTCTATTTGTAAAATTAACCTATAGTTTGAAAACAGACACTAGTAGTTTATTCGCTTAGAAGTCAAAACTAAAAAGAATAACTCGTATATTTTATAATTTTGTTAACGGACTAATAACGTCAGTATCTTTGGAAATCAATTAACTTTACGGTAAAAATGTTTTTTACATTTGTACTTATGTTCGTAATATATATATATATGTGTTTAGAAAATTGGGATTTTTTGCCGAATTTGAGAATATTAAGAGTAAAACTTTAGTTATCCTATGTAATAACTGAAAACAGAACGAGAACTTACACGGATTAAATGGCTGACATTTATAAAAAGAAAAATACAATTTAGAATATTGCACAGTTTTAAACTTTTCCCCACCTCATTCATAATGAATACCTTCCATTCATACTCTACGTATTTTGTTTCTTTTTAAAATTGTATACATACATTTTAGCATGTTCAAGAAAATCTGAAACAATATAAACTTCTTTATATTCTATACTTATATTTAATACAAAAACTTAAATTAAAAACAATTTGGTCGTTTTATAAGTGTACCAAAATAATATAACTTTAAGTTGTTATTTCACTTAAATAAATACAACCTATATGCGTACAAAATGGATTGTATTATATTATAAAATAATATTTTACATAAAAATAACATGCATATTTAAGTTAGTGCTTCTATCCTTGTTTTTTATTTTAGTCTGAGTACAAAGGTTTAGGCAGAAATGCTATTCAGAAAGGTGGCGTGGAAAAAAAATGTCCCACACCTCAAAATACATAACTTTAATTACTAAATATAATCCCTTACAAATTTATTATTTAAGAAATAGTGGAAAATAGAAATAGAAGAGGAAAGAAGAAGAGAGAAGAGGAGAGAAATGGCCTACCCCAAATAGTGGGGAGAGATGGTGAAGAAAAAAAAGCATTAGAATTTTAAAATAATCTCGAGGTCTAAAATGACTTAGAATCTAAAATAAATAGGTTATTTATTTTTTTAAATAATAATGGTCATGGTTTCTTTAGGAGATTTCAAAATTATTAACATTTTGGGTTCCGATTCGGTTACTATAATATTAGCTTAATAACCGGTTGTTCTCAATTAGTTCTCAACCACTGATCACTAATATGTAACGCATATCATGAACGTAAATGTGTATGCTATTTACTGCTTACATATTTCGTTGGCATGGAAATTGTTCCTTCCGTAGAGAGCTTTATGAAGCATTTAGTTTTGGTTTTAAAAGTCGGTAGTCACTTGTAATCGACTTGCTTTTGATTTCTAATGTACAGTATACTTAACGGGTATAAATGTAAAACATTGGTATTGACGCTTTTCACCGATCAAAAGCAACTACCGACTATTTTAACGTTAAACGCCATAACTAAACACTTTATAAAGCCCTATATAACGGGGACAATTTACTACGTCACCGAAAATACGGGCCAGTGGGAAATCTATAGTGTATATTATAATCAATGGTAACGTTTTGTCAGTATGATAAATTATTATTTACTTTAAATGTTTTAGTCTACTATTTCTTTTCGGCTAATTTGAATACCGTTTGAAATAAAAAATGGCGTTAATATTTCACCCGGAGTTTCTCATAAGAAAAATAAAACTCTTTAGATAAATGGGTATTTGGTCGAGTAGTAACATACATTTCGCATAACTATTTACATGTGTAGATATTCACTGAAATCATCGTTTGAAATACGAATGTAAATTATAATTGTGACATTATTATTAACGTTACCGACGTCTTTCGCCCTCGATATATTACTATTTGCATTTGTCCGACAAACGAATAAAGGTTAAAACTCAACAAGGGAGTATAAAAAAAAAATAAAAAAAAAGCGATATACGGACGACAAAAATACTACTGTACTTGAAACCAAACGATTACTCACGGTCTGCTTTACGCGCGGATAATTCAAGTGAAACGTTGTTTTTTACGCCCTCGTTGCTGCAGTCAAAGCGTTATAAATTTCATTGAAATCGAGGACGCGGGGAAATAAAATGAAATATAATAATAATAATAATAATAATAATAATAATAATAATACAAATACAAATACAAATACAAATAAATAATAAAGTGTTCACGGTGTCGTGGGTTTTTTTTTTTTGGATATATATTGTAATAATGACTGATACAACACGCATTTGTACGGCACATTTGTAATATTTGTCTATGGTAATGTACGCGTTTCCTTACCGAAATGACACCAAAAACGTGATGTCATTGTTGTTCCTCTCGTGTAAGTCGGCGTGTAAAGTCTTGTGCAGCCCATACTGCGCGAAACTAACCAAAACTCGCGTTATTTATGCCGTCAACGCTGCACTGGCGTGTACAGCAGCAGATAGCTATAAAGAATTCCATGCTCTGGTGGTGCTTTTCTTATATTACACGGAAACATATCAATCATCGATTATTATTTATTCGGCTTAACAATACGATATATCGTTTATTTTTTCACATTTTTCTTTTCATTCTATCGGTTTAAAGATTGCAAATATCGAACAGACTCGATTTTATCCGCTTTATATTTATTAGAGGCGGCACATTTTACAACGTCAGGAATATTTTTGTAATGTCACGAAAGTGTACGAAAAATATTAATTATTATAGTGATAACCCAATCGAACACAAAATGTTTAAATAAAACGAACATTATACATTATATTTACGATTCATTTTTGAAAAAATAATAATAAAAATTAAATTTTAATAATTGAATCATTTTTAAATAATATTTAATAATAATTTATTATAGAAGTATGTCGAAATATTTTTTATTATGGTAGAACACTGAATAACTATATAAAAAAAAAATAAAAATTATTTTCCGTAAGATAATCAAAATTAATTTTGATTTATATCACATATCTTAAAATACGTATATATTTGGAATATTTCGGAGATAATACTATCAAAGTATTTTTCTATTCATTTAGCGCATAATTGAAGATATTTGTAAAATTATAAATGGTTTTAATTAAACAAAATATTGTTAATTATATTATAATTATATACATAAATATATGTATATTGTATTTTGTATCCTAAAATATATTAATGTCATATATAAATTATTGTATTATAGGTAATTTAACCTTAAAATTATGACTTTTACATACATAATAAAATATTACAAGAGTGTTACACAATAAAAACATTGCAGAAGCAAAATATCCATAAGAAAAAATATGAAGGAACGTCTTATGTATCATGGTGTAATCGTTTAAAAATATTCACAATCATAATTTGCATCAGGCCTCACCTCCCCCCCCCCTCCTTTCAATATAAAACTCAGGATTCCCATAAACTTGACAACTTGAATTATTAATATTTTCCAAGAAAGTTTTTTTAATTTTAATATCGACTTAAATTTTTTTTGGCTCTGCGATCCAAATCTGAATTTCACAGTTTAGTTTCACTAAAAAATTATTTTGATAACATGTGTTTTTTTATTATACCCAACTACATTGAAATTTGTAATTAATAGAATGTACGAAACATACATTAAAATCATGACACCTATAGGAAGTTTTTAAAATAAAAACATTCAACTTCAAAACTATTGAACATTTAAAAAGGCTGTTCATTTTCACGTGACACTGAAAATGGAAAAATCAATCATAGATGATTATTTTCAGTACTTTTATGTTAAATAAATATCGAAAATTGTGATATTGAGGGATATTTTTTTAAATTTTTCTTGACAATTAAAAAAATAAATAAATAAAATAGCTAAATTGCAGCAGTTGAGTATTGTAATTTTTAGCTTAGAATAGATTTAGAATTCGGATAGCGGAATCGTAAAATATTTTTATAGGACATATTTTCAATATTTTCTTTAAAAAATCTCGTTTTATAACTATTGAAATTTAATAGAAAGACGGGCAAGTTAGGTCTAAAGCTTATCAAATTGGCAGTATATATTTGACGTTTATTTATGTTATAAATATATGAAAATGATTTCGAGTAGTGTTCGATATAATATACGTAAACTGACTATTAAAAAAAAAAAAAAAAAATATATATATATATATATATATGTATATATACAGAAAAAATTATACATATAATAGGATTGTTTAAGTCTTTTATTGGAAAGTTTTTTGTTTAAAATAATAAAAATAGTACAATGATGGGCATTAACGAGTTAATTGGTTAATATTTAAAAGTTAAGTTAATTTTAACTTATAGCATAATTTTTTTAATTTGATTTTTGCTAACTTAACTATAAGTTAAGTTTATAAAACTAACTTAATTTTGTTATATTAACTTTTAATTAACGAGTTGCATTTAATTAAAACTTAGTTAAGATAATTTTGAAATAATCCATACATTTGGATTTCATACCTGTGTCTATTGTCAAAATGGTTGTATTAAAATAAAGTTGTTTTCATCATTTCTAATAATTATTATTTTATAAGAATTATTTATTTGCCAAAAATATAAATAAAATAAGTATACCTATATATTATCTAATCATTTCCACTTATTATAAATTAAGGAATATATGACATTTCCTATCAATATAGAATATTTAGGCAGGTGGGTATTAATTTGCAATGAATAATTTCTATTTGTTAAATTTAACAAATAATAAGAAAATAAACAGCAACATTTTATTTTGAATTTCTTCAATTTGATTGCTAAATGAGGGCAAATAAGAGGAGAGTAAAGACTTAAAAGTACTAGCAGTAGATCACTTATGTTAAAACAGTCTCTAATAATCATATCAAAAACAGATAATAATTTTTTTTTTTTTCAAAAATTTATAATAGATTATAATCAAAAATTATACAAAGGTCTTAATTTTAAGTGTCGTTTTAATATATTATTAGAAAACTTATAATTATAAGTTAGATGGTTAGGTTTTTTGGAGAAAAAAATAGAGTAACATTGAATTAAGTTAAGACTCATTCCATTAGCAATACATCGATTATTGTTATTATTATCCAAATATTTTTGTAGAAGTACCTATTGAGTCTTCATGACATATATTCAATTTTCCACCAATAAACAATATTTAGGTAGGTACCTACCTATTTGCAATGAGCAATTTTTATTTATTAACATTTTGAAGAAAATAAGAGGTTGAACTAATTAAAGAATTTTATAAACCTATTTCTTGTTCATTTATGTAATAATTATTAAAAATACATTCTAGTATTTTCAATAATATTATGTTATTGATTTTTAAAAAATTAAAAATGCTAAAAGTTAAATAATAACAATATTTTCAACAAAATAGTAGATACTTAATTATACCTTTATATATCAAATGTTATATTGACCCGTACAAAAAAAAAAAAATAACTGAACTTAAATTAATAAGTTATTCTTTAACATAAAATAATTGTTAAGAAAAAAAATAACTATCAACATTAAACATATACTCTTTTTTTTCTATTAACTTAACATAATTGAGTTAAGAAAATCATAAACTAGACCAGCATTGAAAAATATTGTTACTAAAAATTAGTTTCTTTATTTTTATTTTACTATTTAAAAAAAGTATAATTTATAAAAGGATGTTTTCCTTTACGCTTCATCAAAAATGTACCTGTAAAAAGTACCAACAAATTTTCTATCAAAAAATCTATTCACTTCAATACTCTTATTCGACTTCGTTTATCCAAAAAGTTACTCTCAGAAAAATAAAAATAAACATCATTGTAAAATCACTCCACATAACATCAAATATAATATGAGATAATATAAAATGTTATCCTAAATTTTCAATCTAACTATATGTAAATCAACAATTCGAAAATGTATGGCTCGAGAGGTAATTGAATGACCCAAATCTCTAAAACTTGGAGGATGAAGCAAATTGAATACGTTTTAACAATGACCAAAATATGGAAGAAAGGAATACCAAATAACCTACTTTGATTTGTATTAAAAACCGAAGGAAACAGGAGAGATAGATTTTTTATAGCTTCAAATTGATCATATTTCTCTGGAAATATCATAAAACAATCTAGTAACTATTTCGATATAATTTTATTTTGACCCGCAAACGCAAAATGTAAATAAAAAAATTTGTTCATTATTCATGATGGTTTATTTTTTAATTATTAATTAAGAAATTTATAAGAAAGTGTAAACATAAAATAACAATAAGAATAACACAAGTATTTGTCTGGTTGTCTGCAGACTTTAGATTATTTAACAGTAGTTTAACATTAAGACGACATTTGTAACAAAATGGTTAATTAATATTTTAAAAGCTAAAATAATATAATTACATTACTTTTGTATAACCGTTTCAGTGACTCAAATGACAATTATTATTTTTTCATGGATTAAATTAATATTTTTCGCCGAGATGATTTTAAACTTGGCCCATCAAATATAATTTTTACAACCATTTATTTTGAATAACGTCTTTATTTTTAATTAATTCAAATGATATTTATTATATTTTATTTTTATAAATATACTAAAAAAAATTAATCACATAATTTTGTATTCATATTATTTATTATCGTACAATTAATTAATGTGTAATATATACCTATATTATTTATACAATTAAATTAATATAATATATATATGTCCATGATATTGTACTACTTGATTTTCAGAAATATTCAGGTTAATTGATTTTCACTGATTTCCAAATTATAATTTTAATTATTGTACAGGTACCTATTAAATTTTTTCGTTTCGAATAGAACTTTTTGGAACAGAAAAAAAAATACACCAAATAGGTACATACCTACTTATTAACATTTGAAAAAAAGAACGAAAATTATACAGATGTAATTTTAGATTAATTTTACGGTATTCAGTGTGGTTTTTTGAAGATATTTTTATATTAAAACCGCTATTATTTATATAGAAGGGAATGTTGTGAATACGTTATTGGAAAACAAATATAGCTACAGTGCCACGTCTATCTGCTCGGAATCTAAATCACGGTGTTTTAGCTTGCAACAGTATATAATGTCAACTACATAAAATATTATAGCGAAGATAGAATATAATATGCCTGTGTATAGGTATATAATATTTGTTATCGTATGTTATAACCAGGTCGTGGTTACAATACAATTAGGAAACTTTTCTCGCTGTTTATAAAAATTCGTTTTTGTTTTGTAGGTCGCACTGTACGCGCCAAACGGAACATATTCTTGTCTGACAGCAGGATTAAAGTTGTAGACGAGGTTAAGACGACACTGTTACCGCTGACAAGATATCTAATATATTTTCGAGCTTCCAAAATGAACTAAAATGTATATATTGATGCTAGTCGTTATATAATATATAAAATGGTAATTGTTTATCTCATAAAAATTCATAATAATATCTGCAGTATTGAGACATGAAATTACATTTTTTTTTTTTAAGTTTAAAGATAATGGCACTGGATTTTATTTAGATACCATATAGATAAAACCACTATAGGCAACTTAAACCACATACTCGTGTCGGTGGCAAAATAATTTATATGTATATATATTTTATATAATTTTCATCAATAAAATTATCTCATGGGAAAAACATACATTCAAATATTGTAATTATATTGATATATGTATATTGTATATTATATTTGTACATATTGTTATGTAGTTACGAATTTGAATGAAGTTTTAGTGTACATAACATGACTACGTATAACAATTGGCATTTATATAGCTATTAAAATATACCACGTCAAAAGGCATAATAATGCTATAGTAAATATTTGGTGTACAATTCAAGTTAATGGTATATTTGAATGTTCCACTTTATAATAATTTTCTGTATTTTTGGTAATTAAAAATTCGATGTAATATCGTTTACATAGTCATGTAATCATGAATAGTTTATTTATTATTTTCTAATTCATAACAACTTTTCATGATATTTCCTTTATGGAATTTAGATATTCTTTGCGGTTTTTTGAAAACGATGAAAAAAATAAAATAAAAATATGATTTCGATAAAGTATAGGTACCTACAACTAGAACAAATTTTCTATCAAAAACGTCCATACCAAAAAAGTTTTACTTCCCATCTTATTCCCTGAACCGGTATATACGCGTTCTTAAAAATGTTAATGCACATCCATGTAAAACCAACAAATTCATCAGTACGCTAAAAATCTAGCAAATAATAAAATAACAATAAATTATGAAAAATTAAATGTATACAAGTAAAATTTTCATGAAGTCAAATAATAATTATCATTTATCATCACTATTCATTAAAATATACGTATAATCAGCTAGATATCAAAACGCTGTTCATTAGTTCTGCAGTATGTTTACGAGATTTCATATTTTAATAAATATTCAACAAAACGTGTCGGAAACAATACTATTCCTTTTACGAATATATATATATATATATACTAAAATATTTTATATAATATATATATAAAGCCGGAAGAACGTCGTTTTTAAAGAGGTATGTTCATAAAATATTTTATTTCAGCCGTTGAGGAATTCCCATCAGTCCGTTTCTACAACACGGTGTATAGTCTTATTGTGTTCGACATGAGCCAGCCGAAGAGATAAATCATTACACGATATAAAATACGGAATGCAAGAAAATATTTGAAAATTACTACATAATATAACGTAGCACGCGTAGGTATACGAGGGAAAACGGGGGAAAAAATATATAATAATATTAATATCGCGAAATGTAGTCTCATTAAATTTCCATTTGTGTTTCAATATAATAATATTATATATATATACGTTCAGTAATTTCCATTTCCATCGGACATTCGAGTAGAATACAACGAATCGAGAATTTTCGGAATACAAACCGTCCGTCCGCCACTTGAAGGAATAAATAAACATTTCCCGTCCTGTACATACACATTATTGTATTATACATTATTAGTGAACCAATATTAATTATTCATAATATATTTTATTTAGTTTAGAATTTTCGATTATTCCAAATCAAATATTATAAGAATCGATAAAAACGGCATTCTCTGTGCAAGTTAAATGCGGAATATTTATTATTGTTCTCGATTCCGACGGTATTGATTTTACAATGATGGGTTTTTTAAACAAAATTTTCATGTATGTAATCGTGTACATTTTTTGGGATAGAAAAGTCTAAATACCTATTTATTTTAGCGAATTCATTCTAGTTATTTTAAAGAAGAAATTTCCAAAAAAAGCCGAACAAGATAGAACGTTTTTTACCGTTTAAAATTGTAATTAATTATAAATATCAATAATATTGTCCATACTACGTATTGAGGCCTGTATCAGTGGCTATTTTTGTATACACTACGACACACTTTGTGCACAACGAAATCTCAAATATGCACTACGAAAAATAAAAATGTGCACGTGTGTCTTTATTATAGGCAGGCTGCATGGTGCCATCTGCAGCCGTACCTTAAGATTTAAGAAACAATTTTATTTATAAAAAATTTAAATAAACTTTTATAATATAAAAATTAGAAATTATTATTTGTGATACTATCATTATGTATCACAGTTGTCGTTTCGTACAAGTAACTTATCTTTTGTTTTCTTATCAGAGAATATTCATGTTTTGTTCACAAATAAATAAAATAACAACAGTGACGGTTGTATGAAACAACAGCGAAAAGAACAATAATATATTTTGGGGTTTTGGCTCATCGTTGTCGTGGTGATTTCTTATCAAATGATATATATTAAAATCTCCAAAATGTGAATAGTTTATGATTGTCAATAAAAACTTTAATTTTTTAACGTTTTTGTTTCTCATCATGTTGAGAGACAACGAATTAAGATCTAGGAACAAGTCTAATTTACCACCTTAGTCACGAATTTCAATTTTTTTTGTTCTAACCGATAGTATTTTAATTACTGATTCCAAATATTTAAAAATATAATTGCGAAAACAAATAGTTAAAAAAGCCGGTCAGTAGGTTGTGGAAGCACTTCGCTCGTCGGGTGTCAGTATTGGTGGATGCACTTCGCTACTGGGCAGGGTACTTTTGGTGGATGTATTGAATTTGAAAGCAATGATAAATCA
>JAIPRL010011817.1:0-12921 GCA_025469235.1 Pemphigus obesinymphae
TTATGCGGGGCTTACACACACTAATATTAATTTACACACGCACACACATACACGGCATTTTCACATTGTTCAAAAATTGCCTATACAATAACCCCTTAAAACACGCCCGCAGAGAGCCGCCTTAAATGATCGGACCGTAGCTGCATGTTCTCAAATTTCGCACCTGATCGTCCAATATTGTGTGATAATATCAATTATAATATTTTTTTTCAGCAGAGATACGGTATACGCTATCTATTGGTATATTTCGCTACTAATTTCGCGGTTTCCATATAATCCATTGCCGTGGGCTATCTATTGTATATTTTTAATCAATGATATTGCTGTTTAAAAATGTTTACATGCACACCTGAGCGGCGTCCCTTGATGGGACTCAACAATTTGGCGCCCGGGGAAATTGCCCCCCGGAGCCTCCCCCCCCCCACAAATACACCACTGACTGTTTCCATGTATAGTCTTTCAAAATAAAATTGGTAATGACTGCCGTATAGGATTTTATCATACAAAACGGATAGTGTAAAACCGACAATGTATGTTATCAGTGGACAATGAAAATTAAAAAAAAAAAAATTTGAATTGTGAATTTGGCGGTAAAAAATTACTAATAAAAACAAATTATTAAAATTGATTATATTTTATTACAATATAAATGTTCGCACTTTAGTTGCGATAAACGTACTATTCAGTGATATTGATAGATGGCGCTGGATGTTTGTGAGAATATTCATCCTCAATAAGCAAACCAACCAAGTTTACATTGCCAAACTGCCCGTGTATTCCTGTATGGATTCTATGACCGTGGTAGCAGCTGCTTGCTGACCACCGTCATTGTTATCACTCCAATATACTGATAACGAACCCCATATGTTTTCATCATTATCATCGTTTTCGACCATCGTGTGCGTTCGTTTTTTAAGTCGAAGAAGTAAAGTCGTACAATAGGTAATGGGTATTGTAGTTTTGTGAACGAGGGTACTAAAAAGTAAAATAATACAAACTCAGCTGTTCTTTTCTATTAAAACACGTCTAATAAATATTATGTCTACCATTTTTTCCGTATAAAATGTAAACGCTTAGTTTAATTTAATAATATAACAATCATTACCCCCGTTCACGCCAAAAACTATACCTAAATATTACTAATATACACCTATATACATTTTTATTTTTCACAAATCACGATAATTGTAAACGTTTTCCACTTCTTCGTTTTTTTAGATCTCACTTTATAATAAAATAATATATATTATAATGGCTGCAGATGCCCTACGTGTACTGAGGTAAGACTATATTTGTTTCATAAACCTAGTTTTTTTTTTTATCCATGACAACAGTCCCACTGTAATTTTGATATTCCATATGATATTTATTGATTTCTATTTCTCGATATGGTGCTTAGGAAAAGATCTCTGGAAGAGTACGATGACGATTACAAGCCACTGTCAAAACGGATGCACAGTATGTATTTGAAAGACGGTCCTGCAGTTACCACCGGCAATCACATTTTACCGAACACAAATGGCTACTGCGTAAGTATGATAGTGTTTCTTGCCCATTTCTAATAATCATTCTGTTTGTACGAACCATTTTCTGTCAATCATGGACAATCTATTAGTTTTGACACCTACTTGTCCTTTATACCTAGTTTTAGACCACTAATCAGTTATTGATTATCATACTGTGGCACAAGTTTTCATTATTTCCTTTGTCTATGAAGACTGCCACCTGGCATTTTGTTAGTTCTAGTAGATTCCAGATTTTCAACATTGTCATAAATCGATGCCGAATGATTTTCATAATTTTACCTAAATAATGCAGTGGATAATAAAAATATCAATTTGCCAGTAAGAAACTAGAAAGTGAAATTCAATATGAATGACTGAATAACCGGACGGCAGTTTCCTTTGATTAGAATACAGGAAAATGTTATGCTGGCAGTACACATTTACTGAGACATTCTCGGCGTGGTGAGGAAGCGCGAGGGCATGCAGTACACTCTCGACTTATAAGCAGTCGCATTTTTGTGTCCATTACTTTATATATTCATAAGCAAACTATATTGGCTTGTAAATATTAATTATACCAACTCGTTATTTTATTGAAGCTTTTTTTTTGCGCAAATAGCCTCTAAATGTAGCCATAAGCGAATCTTTTTTTCCAACTGAATCATTGAAAATTCAAGTTGTCTGCTTAATCGAACCAATACATCATTGATTTTTTTTTATCCTTGTACGAATTTATGGGATCCTATATAACGGCTTCATTTTGGTATAACTCCAAAAACCTTAATGTTACTTCATTTGTCCAATCACACATTTTTGGAACAAAAAAGTCACTACAAAGAGCACAATATGCGAGAATATTCTACGAATGTGTACTTGGTGATCACGTCTCAACTGGCCTTGTGTCCTTTAACTCGGGCACAAGAAACCACCTCCAGACCGAGTGCCGTCTAGGTGAGATGAGACAAGCACACATAGTTCACACTCGCGCTCGATTGCTCTCGAGGTGTTTCGGCAAATGTGTACTGTCGGTATTACAGTATGATAAGTCCCTTAATAAGAGGTATAGGAAATTTTGGCGATGCTGTTTCAGTGACATAAAAAAAATATTATTAAAGTAAAAATAAAATATAATATAAATACCTAGGTATATCAATATTTTTATTTTCACAACTACCTGCTTAAAACTTTAAAAAAATATATTATATACTTAGGTAGGTACCTAATATGTTAAAAACTGGGTTTTTTTTTATTTAGGCCTGTGTAAAATGATGATGAAATTGAAAATATATATTTTCATGATTATCTTAATAATTCTGTTTAGGGAGAATTGATTGAGATGGCCAGGACTCAGACACATACCTATAATACACTTACCTGTAATAATCTTTTTTCTTCTGCTATTATTGTATATACTAAATAATACAAATTTGAAATGTTAAATCGTCATATGTGAGACTTACCAATTTGGACCTTTCTTTCTTTATATAATTACTTAGTTTTAAACTTCTAAACTATATATTTTTCTTAAATTAAATATAAGTGAGTAAATCACTACCTATAAAAAATGTTGTACACTGAATTGCCGATTTCCATGATTTGTACACAAATTTCCAACAGGGAAATTTACCTTGCCCTCTTTTAAATACCAATAGCAATTATATGTAGAGTGTTTTAAATTTTAATGGAAACAGTTTGGGAATGAACTCATGTTGCCGAATACAATTGAAAACCAACCTAATTTGTGTTTTTAGGTTGTATTAGATTTGTGTTTTTAAGATTAAAAAATATATATAAACTCGATTGTGATGTAACACCAACTGACCAATATTAGTTGTTATTTGTTTGAGTATTATGAATACAAAATGTCTTTAAATAATATATTGAATTACCTAATTTTACACTAAAAACTCATATAATATACTCCGTGCATGTAAAGAAAGAGCCCAGGCAGTAGAGAAAAACTCGTATGCCACGTGCCGGTTTGAAATATACAGCATTACCCAAAATAACACGGTATACCATATACGACATATGTATATGAGAATTATTAGTTAATAAATATTGGCACTCTGTATGCTAATGTAGATTGGTTTAACTATGGCGTGGTAGAGAGATGGAATCCTGTTGCCGCCGACTCGACAAGGTTCTTTCTTAACGTGCAACAAGTGTGTATAAATATGCAATAAAAAATGTTCTTTTTTGAAATATCTGTTACATGAATTGAATTATGTAGGTACTTGGAATGCATTGTTCTAGAATCTAAAAAAATTATTATATATTGCAATTTGCATTGAAATCCGACCCCTAGTTATCAAATTACAAATAAAGAATAAAAAACAAAAAATATGAAAATTCACAAATAGAATACATAGAATATGTTATAAATAATAAGAAACAAATTATTAAACGATGACTAATAACATAAATATATTAAAACAGCTGTTAGAAAATTATGTATTGGTAAATATCCTTAAAATATGTTTGTACATTTAAAATATTATTAAAATTATTTTAATTTACTTCATTATAAATGAATTATTTCATGAGTACTGAATTTATGTGTATATTTTTTTGGTTATTTAATATTATTAAATATTTTTCTATATTGAAACGTACTATGATTACATAAAATGCTTTGTAAAATCAGGTTTAGGAGATTTTTTCAATTGTATTTCTTGAATTATTATTAAAAAAATCTCCTAAATTAAATTTTGTAATCATGATATATATGATCAATGTAGAAAAAGATTTAATATTTTAAATACACACACAGATTCTAAAGATAACAATGATATTTACCAATACATACTAGACAATGGTACATCATTTTTCAATAGTTGTTTTAATATATCTATGTCACTAGTTGAATAATTTGTTTCTGATTATTAATAATATATTCTATGTATTCTGTTTATTAATTTTCATATTATTTTGTTTTTTATTATTTATTTTTAACCTGATGATGGTAGAAACCAGTTGTTACCTAAAATACTTTTTCGAATACCTACTCTAGACACTTCTTTTTTATATATTAAATATTACCTATATTGTTATTTATTATAATATATATTTATTTTTATAAAAGTATTGCATTTTTTGAATTAATTGATTTTTAAATTTTAAATATATTAAAAATTAATTGGTTTCTTGAATTGATTTTATAATTTCAGCTTTCTTGGAATTAAGGTAATATTTCCTGTATCATTGTAATACCTATAATAAATACTACTGTTGGTCTTCTTGGTTTGTTAATGGACAAACTATGTCATCAATGATGTACCTTGTTCTGCTGCAACATTCACCTTTCACTCACTACTTTCAACTGACCAACCTTTCTTTTTCTGTTTATATCATTTTAGTTTTCTTCCCATTTATTCGGATTTTTGAAGTTAAAAATTGTTTAAGAAACATGTCACAAAATCATGATGATTGAGTTTTTCAATATTAAATAAAGACGATCGTGAAAATTTTTAATTTTTTTTTTTTTAACTCTTTTTTAATAGTTCTTCTATACTGTTTTTCCTCAATAATTTTAACATTCTTATTTCTTATTTATGTCTTTTGAAGACAAAGACCGGAAGTAAAATAAGTAGTTTCACATTTAATGAACTTTACAATTATAACTAATTATCAAAAGTTTCAGGGTTCATTAAGGGTACTATTAATTTCATTTCTAACCCTTATGCTCTTTATCCTTCTCTTGTACATTCCATAATTCAATATGGCAGGGTCGTGTCTGGCACACATATCAATGTTTTGACCAGTTATTCATTGATTGAGTGTAAAACTGTAATCTCTCATTTATTGCTTTTCTTCTTAAATTCAATCGTCCTCTCCATAACAACCTCCCCCTATTGGAATTTTATTTATGCATTCCTACTCTTTCCTCACTGCATATTGAGGCTGATCGCTTCTTTATCACCTACCTAGATAGTTAGATACCTCCTAAATAGTTCTCAGACCATTCAGTTCATTTTCAGTTAAAAGAAATTGAAATCTAAACATGAATATTTTTAGACAGTTAATGAGTTTAGCCATGCGATGTGCCGTGCCCCATGTTATCTTCTGAGAGTTTTAAAACATAAATTTTCAAGAAATATATGACTGAGATGTAACTGTTTTAGTTTATATTGCCAAAAATTTTTATTAAGCTATAGATACCTATAGATAGAGGAATCAGCTTATCAAATACTTTACTGACTAACTTTTATTTGAAATTCATGATGATTGCAAGCCAAACTTAATGATAATTTATTTAATTTTTGTTTGAATAAAATGTACACTCCTTTTAAGCGGTCTGTATTGCTTTCTGTTCTATCGAAGAACATACTGCTAATGTAATCAGTCAAGCTCTAATATTGGAGAAGTTGAAACACTGCAGTAGTTTGTGATTTTCCTTTTCAATTTTACAATCATAACTTATCCAACAATTTCTGATGAAGCATCCTGCAATGTCTAACTGTTTCCTAAATTTAAAATAAACCCAACAAATGGGTATCATAGTATTCCAATATAAGGTGGTTTTCAATTATATTCTACAACATGAGTTTCATTCCAAAAGTTTTGCCATTAAAACCTAGAACACCTTCTACATTGTACATGTGATTTTTGGGTCCAATTCTATTTTCTAAATATAAAATATTATTTATAGGTACCAAATGTAAAGGATTACTGAAACAATTTCAGAATATTGATATAAAATGTAAAAGCAAGTAACCACTGATACAAGAAGTACTAATTCCTTAATTTGACCTAAAAATAAAAATGATAGAAGTTGAAGACTTGCATATTTTTTTTGTCAAGTAATTACTAATTTTCAAAGATTTTTTAGGTTAACATATTAAAGATCTGCAGGGGAAAAAAAGTGCCGATAAAATAAATCCTAAAAACAATATTTGGTAAAAAAAAAAAATTAATAACTTTAATAAAAATATGCTATTTCATAACATTTTAAAACATTAATTATAAAAAATATATTTATGTATGTAGGTATTCATTTGCCACTCACCAAATGATACTATGATAGGTACCAAATCTGAATGTGGTTTTAGATTAAATTTTTTTATTTTATTCTTATTTTAGAATTCTATTAACTATTTGTTGACCTACTATATACTTATGTGGTTATAGTTACCAAATCAACAATATCCCTCGTATTGTATCCTTAAGCATGCTTGGGAGATTAGGTGACCAAATATTTTAGACAACAAAATATTAAAATTAAAATAAATTAATTTAAATACTTGTTTTGGGTTATCAAATTAATTCGTTTTTATTTAAATAGTACACGCACACACAATAAAATAACTGTGTCAGTTTAAGTATTTAAAGTTTAAAGTAAAAAATATTCTATGTGTTAAAATATTAAGAAAAGTCTGAAAGGAGGTATTCTCAATAAAAATCAATGTCATTATGAACTAAAATTAATATTACATCTAAATTAGACTAATAATTAAAATTAATTTAATTACTTTTTTCCTGGATTTGTATTAAATTACAACGCATACCTGTATTATTATATAAAATATATTTGTTATTAGTCATTACTATATTGAATTATATTATTTATTTTTAATGTTTCAACATTAATTTACAGAATGCATCAACATCGTCACAACACGGTCAGCAAATTGCAACTGATTATAGCCGTCCGGATGTAAATAGTCAACAAAATCTTCAAGTTGAAGACCAGCAGAATTTACATTATGATCCAGATCTTACTTCTGATCAAAATCCTTACTACTACGAAAGTAACAGATTGTTATTTGATCTTTATGTTGAAAGGGTTCATCGTCATGGACAGTTATAATTGAATTTACATTTCAAATATACATATTTTTTCTTTAATTATTATAATTTACTGCCAATAGTCCCTTGTTTTATAACATAGTTTAATATGTCAATTTTACTCTGACTATATTACAACTTCAATTTAGTGTTAAAATATTTGTATTAATTTGTTTGTCAACTTTAAATGTTTAGTAATGAACGTTTAGTAATAAGAATTTGTTAACATTATGTTTCCTATTTTAGCCATTTTTAAGTTGAACAATAAACATTGTAACTTTAAGATATCTGAGCGATAGATTTTGTTTAATATACCAACAATACATTTATAACAATAAAAATTAAATTCTATAGATATGGAATATAACGAATTACAATAATTTACTTAGTCTATTAAGGCAAATACAATTTATTTGTGTATTATTCATCTGTATTTTTTATTTTTACTTACTCCCAGGGGCCAATAAATTATTTAATTTGAAATAATAATACGTCATGCGTGTGATCCATTAATATTTAAGTTAATGTTTGCTTTAATTTTTTCGTTGTTCATTTTTATTTTATTTGTAATTATTATAATTTTCTTTTTATTTCATATTTCTTTTACCTATAAATTTATTTACAATGTAAGTAATATCCATGAATTCATCATATTCAATAACAAGTACTATAAGTATAATTATATATTTATTATTTATTGTAAAATCACAATGATTTTACATATTATTTAATTTTAATTTGTTCCTTATAAGTTATAATTATTTGGAAAATATTAAATATTGTCAACGCGTATTTTTCCGGATAACATAGGTATTTTTTAAAAATATATTACAATAATAAGAACTAGTATTATATTATATATATATTTTTGTTTCAATTGATTTATAAACAATGACACAAACAAATAATCTAAAATGTATATTAATATATATATATATATAAGTTATTTATAACTCAATATTTTACTATTTAAAAATACGATACTATTAGAGAACATTCGATACTGATGTCTGGGCGGAGAATAATTAGTATAAAACTCACATTTTGAATGTATATGTATTAATAATATTATATGTAATGAAATAAATTGAAAACTTATTAAAACCTTTGAAGGATTTTGTTATTATTATTTCAATGTAAAATTACATGATATATTTTATTGAACAACATATGGAAAATAACTTGAAATATCTTAGGGTTGCCAGATATTCCCATCTTAGCTGTGACTGTACCGATTTTGAGTACAATATCCCGGTGTTCCAAATAAGCTTTACAAGATGGCCAATTATTCCGGAACCCAATTTCAATATTTAATATTGACATTTTTCAATTTTAACGGAGAAAACATTTTTGAAAATGATATAATTATATTTAAACAGTCGATTGATAGAAATACATATCTATTTCCTCTACTTCCATATAGGTATGGGTATTATACACACTTGCTTCAAAATATGCAGTTATTACTTGGAATTGTACAAAATAAATCTTAACTACTTTTATAAATTAAATTTATAATGTTAATATCAACAAAAATTATTTTTTCGAACAGTTTAAAAACTTGAAAAATTGTTTAAAGAACAAAATGTCAAATGTAAAAACATCACTCGCAATGATTATTGGTTATCACTTATTAGCTTTCATACATTTTAATGAACTTAATATAAAAGGAATATAGGTTGTCATCTAATTTTCTTTTACTTAGCCTGATTCAAATACAGTAGTAGGACACTAGTAACAATAGTAGCATTGAATATTGATTATATATTAACTATATATAATCAATGATAGTAGGTACTGTAATGG
Source organism: Pemphigus obesinymphae (assembly GCA_025469235.1). Taxonomy (NCBI): domain Eukaryota; kingdom Metazoa; phylum Arthropoda; class Insecta; order Hemiptera; family Aphididae; genus Pemphigus; species Pemphigus obesinymphae. Next base: position 9,099 of record JAIPRL010011817.1, read on the forward strand.
AAGTTACAGATTACATTTGACATAAGTAAGGTAGTCGGTAGAGGCTCCATTAATAGTAATCAAACCAAGTTTTGGTTTGATTATTTATTTCATTTTTATTATTTATTATTGATAGTTTGACAACTATCAAATTTTGAAGGAATAAATGTTTACTCATTAAAGAACATTCTATCAGAAAATGAGATCACGTGACCAATTAGATCAAGTCTTAAGATTGAAAAGTTATGAACAGAAAGAATATTCCATTTTATATAGAGTACCTAAATCAAGAAAAAATGATAAGTAGGAATAGTGGCACTTTTATTTTAAATGATAGTATAATTTATTATTTGGCAAAGTAAAATATGGTAGGTAACTCTAAAATATCTGTACAACATAATTAGCCATAAATGTTGGAAACATATAGCCTATAGGACTCTGGCTTTTAGGTAGAAAATCTGAGAAGAATAAAAATCCTACTCACTACACAATATTTATTTATAGATCGTCGTTTGTGTGTCATTTTATTATATTTAGTATTAAGGGAAAGATTTAAAAGTTTAATGTGTTGAGTATAAGAAAAATAATTTCATCAACAATAAAGGTTGATTGTAATGAAGATTAATTTCCAAAATTTCGACATAGGAATTCAAAATTTTATTTACTTACTACATTTATAATGGTATAAATATATTTGCATTTATTGAAAAGTCTATTAAAATTTTTTCTAAAGTCTAAACACTGCTTGCACAGTAATGTAAAAAAAAACTCTTTTAAAATGTAAACTAGGTACCTACAGGTAACTTTTTTGGTAAGTAGGTACTAAATTTTTTATTAATATTTAAAAACATTAATTTTTTTCCACATTCAATACCTATAGCCTATATAGCCATATAGGTATAGGTATTAAGTAAGGAAATTTAAATAATAAAAAAATCTCGATTGATTCGGCAAATTATAATTTTTCATGAAAGTCAATACCCACCTATATTTTTAACAGTTTTGCATCTTTAATTTCCAAAATGTTCAGGTTTGTACCTTCGCGTGTTGGTGAGTCGAAGATTGTTGTTGATATAGCTACGATAACCACGGTCGACGATAGAAGTCAAATAGGTACCTATACGTATTTTTTTTTTATTACCCATAACCATTGGCAAGTACAAATGTGTCTAGAAAATGCGTAAAAAAAAAAAAAAAAAAAATGTTATCTACGACGTTTCGTTTTTAAGTTACAGCGTTTTAAAAATCACGGTCGCCACGTCATAAAATCATACGCGACGTCCGATGGTGTTTTACACGTGAATCAACGACGCCGTTTAGGTAGGTATGTCATAGTTATATTTATATTTTCTGTTATACAATTTTCCGCGTGTTCAACCGGTGTTTAACTAAATTTCGATGTAAAATTTATCGTTTGAAAATAAATATAAAATATCGAAGTTATAAGATCATATACACGGTAGAACTCAGCCTCTTTCTGTTCGCGCAGTATATAGTGTTACCCGCATGAGAATAAAAAGTAGATATTTTATATTATATAATAGGCGTGTTTTGGCGATGCAGTTTTAGGCAAAACCTGGTTGCTAAAATTGTCACTTGGTTGCTATATCGCCAAAACATAGTGTTTACTGTTTACTAGTTTTATAACTATGATTATGATATTATGAGATCATAGATAATAATATAGTATCAGTGAGATCACAAGATTATGAGTAACCGAATTCAGTTAACGAAGATTTTAAATGGTTGCTGAATCCAGCAACCGGGTCGTCACAAAATGCATTCAGTTATCAAACAATTGCATCGAACGATCTTGCCAAAACAGTTTGTTTGCTGAACGGCTCACCGGGTTGCTCAAAACTGCATAGCCAAAACACGTCTATTATATATTTTATATTATTTTATGTTTATGTAGAAAGATAGAACAGAACGATAGTGTCGCCGAGATGAAAATGTTAAGGTGGACGAGTTGAGTTACTAGAGAGGATAAAATAAGGAATGAGTGTATCATCAGAGCTAGGTAGTATAGGGGTGGCTTCGATAGTAGACAAAATGAGAGAGAATATATAGATTAAGATGGCTCGGGCATTTATTAAGGATGGAAGAGACTGAGGCAGTAAGATTAGTACGGGAAATGCATGTGAATATAATGCAGTATGAGGAAGGTGGGAGTAAGTGAAGAAGATGCGGGAGATTAAAATAGATGCAAATAGTTGGGAGAGAATTAAGGCGAAGGAGAAAAAGAAGAAGATTTCATGTTTATCTTACGTTATGAACACCATATAGAATAAAATACCAATATTATAGATGTAAATGGTTATATATTAGAAACTATCAAGAGAGAATATTTTGTCGTCGTTTTGTACGTACTATTAAAAGATCAAACAAAACAAGTTTATAATAAATATGTTATTTAGTTATAAATTATTGTTTGCAACATCTATGTTATAAAAAAAAAACTCCCTACCTATTTCGGTAAAAAACCAAAAATACATTATGCGTACCTAACAGTTATACGTGTTATTTTTAATGACAATTGGATTTTTTTTTTTTTTTTTTACTGTTCTACGCTATATTACACCCATTTTTAGCGGTATTAAATATAATATATGAAAGATGACAATATATACTATGTCGTACGTAGGGTCGTAGAATATTATCTACTTAAAAGAATTTTTTTAAATTTTAAAATTTTACGGATTTTAGGCTTTCAAAAATACATATTATTGAAAATATTCCACTTTCGAGCACAGTAAATATTCTCATCTTTCATATTTTGTATAAATTTTGACTCAGCGATCATACATGATACGTGATTTTTAACAAATATTCGTGATAATACAACAATGAATAATGGTACCGACACAATATGACTATTTTAAAATTGTTGGATTTTCATTTTTCTTAAAATTTCATAAAAATCGCCTATACAAAACCCCTTAAAAATCGGCGTGCAGCAAATTAAATAAAAAAAAATAAAAATCTAACTTTTTACTTGGATAATTTGGTAAACATTTAGATATAATATTACAATTCTTCAACGAAGTTTACCTAAAATAATTCAGTTTTCTAGAAACGTGCATCGAGGGAAATGCTCAAAGTAGGTATATGTTTTACGTTAGGAAAACGGGGGTAGGTATAATATATGCATGCATCCTTTAAATATATATACAGTAATTATTTTTATTGTAATATGTTACTTTAAAAATGTAAATAAAATACATATATTAATAAGCTGATTATATCGATATTAACTCGAAAATTAATTTAGAAAACAAAATATTATCTACGAACAAATGTATTATTTTTAGATATTTGTTGTAAGTCCAATGTAAGATGTTATTTATAATATAATTGTGTAGGTACCTATATAGGTACACGTACTATTGCATGTATAGCTATACTTGCACCTGTATTTGCAATAGGTAGAAATATAAATTTAGTGTTATTATAATATTGTGTAGGTTTATAATGTACCTGGTATATACAATAATGATTGTCAGTATTTATACATGAACATTTTAAAAACTCAAAATATAGAAGTTTACTAAATATTAATTTAAGAAAACATATCTGTTATCATTTAAGTCCTGTGGAGGGGGCTAAGAATACCTTCACGGTTTCCTCGTGCCTATCGTAGAAGTCGACTAATTGAGGTTGCGTCAGGTCGACAGCCGGCATAAAACTTCTCTAAAAAGTATGAGGAGTATTAAAAATAATATAGGTGAGTTTTCCCATCTCGGATGTTCGCGGGGAAAACAAAATTGCGTACTTGGGTGTGGAGATAGCCTAAGGGACCAAGTGACCAGTACCAGCCTGACAGCGGCTGCGGTAGCCGTTCCAT
>JAIPRL010011818.1:0-12921 GCA_025469235.1 Pemphigus obesinymphae
GGTAGAAAAAGTTTTTACAGAAAAAAAAAAAAAAAACATCATTGTAAAACCATAAGCTTCCTCGCTACGCTCGAATCTAAAATTTATGCAAGACCAAGACCAAGACCAAGACTTGACTGCAAGACCCTTGCAAGTCTTGCTTTTAAATATAATAAAAATTAATGAATTAAATACGTTATTTATTAAATTTTTTTCTTGGTATACATTATTTATAATTCCACACCAAATCTACAGATTTCTCGTAATGCAATCATCAATATCCTATTGAATATTTTTGGAAATGATTATCGTTTATCGAATACACCTATATGGGTAAATAGGTATTCTACTATTTCTTGAAAGTTCGGTGTTATCGAAAACAGTCAACTACAGGTATCTACTCAATTATTTTTTGTGAACGGAGGGGGAATTACCCCCATTGCTCCCTGTATCCCCCCCTTGTGTACGTATAAATAAATTATTTATAACTTTGGTAAAAAAAAAAAAAATCAAGACTGCAAGAATTTTGCAAGACCAAGACTGATTTCTACTGAGTCAACAAGACCAAGACCAAGACTGCCATGGTCTTGGTCTTGGTCTTGCTTTGTGCATAACTATATAGCATGTATTCATACTACATTCTATATATTATTATACACTATATTATAATGTAGCCCGTATACAACAAAAGTAAATTAACTTATTACTAAATGTATAAACACTAATTTATTAAAATAGATATATTTTTCTTTAAAATTAAAATTTCGGAAAAATTCCAAGTTACGGCCTCGGCATAGGTAATATAATCTCGTCTTTAAATTTTGCCAGTACATTAATTTACTGATAATATTAAAAACGACAAACTTGTGATACAAATTCTGAACGTAAATTTCGTATATTAACAGTTGGTTAGACGGAGACAACAAATACGTGTCATTTTTTGAATTGATAGGTATACCTTTGTACAATTGTATTATTTTATGAATTAAATATTGTTGTTTTTAACATTTTATTTATTATTTTTCGTAAGTAATAAAAGAACAATATTATTATTAAATTATTGCGTTAATTTAAATTAATTATTTCGTCGTGTGAAATATTGTCATCTTCTCCGGAGTGCGATTTAGGTACATAACAAAATATTATAAGATAATAATTTTAGATTTTTCTTAAAATGTTCTATATATAGAATCCTACAAAACGGGCGCTCCTATATAAAATGAGTTTATCGATTGAATAATTTGATTTATAATTGGGTATGCCACCAATTTAAATATATTATGCACAAAGCATCATTTTGTGTAATTTTCTTAGATTGAAATTTTTGTAATAATTACATTTTAAATCGATTTACTTATATAACGTATTCTACAGCAATCATGTCCGCTACACGCCAATACTTTTACGTGGCGACGATTTGTATAAAACAATAAGTATCTATAAAGTATAAATATTGATCGCAGCTAAAGAATTTTATTATTATTGTTGTTGGATGTGTGCAAAGGCTCATTAAATGCATTGTAGTGTTTTCAATAATAATATTATGTTAATGAATTTAAAAAATTTAAAAATGCTTAATGTCAAAAAAAATAACAATATTTTCAAAAAAATAATAAATACTTAATTAAACCTGTATATCTCAAATGTTATATATATATATATATATATATTGACTTATACAAAAAAAAATTAACTTAAATTTAGCGTTATGAAAAAAATAACTATTAACCTTAAACATTAAACTTTTACTATTTTTTCTTATTAACTTGACACTAAGTTTAAAAAAATCGTTAACTTTCCCAGCATTATTTATAACAATAGGTGTAGTCGTATTCCCGTTTGTTAAAATAGTATTTGCGATGGAACGTATTTTACGATTTGATAGAATCCTTTCTATTCCTGGCGTTTGTTCCATATAATTTGTACGCCTTAATTTCTTCTTTCTGTTTTGATGTGATACAGAATGTAATATTTCTTCCTATGCTTATCCACGCCAATTTTCTACAGTATTATGTAAACTTACTGACTTAGTGTACGATTCATCTTCTATTATATTTTAATTTATTCCTCGATTTTCAATAATAATATTTGATTTTTAAATATTTACAAGGATCTATGATACATTTTTGCAAGGATTGCTATCGTAAATTGATGTTCGTATTTCCAAGTTGTTTACTGCAAAAGATCTTTGAGTTGCCTTCGATACATCATACATAGGTAACCCACTAATTTATCGATAACCATTGCAGGTCGCACGTCAAACCCTAAAATTTGATTCTTCAATTCATTAAAATCAGATTTAACAGGAGCAGATTATGCAATACTACCTAAATGGCGATATAAATACTGGCTTTATAACACTACTCCATAGTGGAAAATTTTCACATAATCGTAAAATGTATTTTATTAGCTCGGGTAAAAAATAAGTCATATTTTGAGAAAACAACATTTAAAGTTTAAATACAATAAATAATGATAATTTAAGATATTATAATAAATTAATGTTGTAAATATCTAAAATAGAATAGTATAGAAACATCATTGAATATTTTTTACGTTTTCACGACTTACGATTGTTTGACGTTCGTATATAATATACAATGTATTATTTACAATTTTTTTTTACTACCTAATTAATATTATCAAAAAAATAATAAGATTTTTTAATTTCTACGCAATGTTCCCCTCTTAATTCTGGTACCGGCATGTAGGTTAACTTAAACACCTTCTAATATTTTTTATAAACTATAGATGTAATATATTATTTTTATTCGCCAAAAAACATTTATCATTGATTAAAATAAGTCTTACAATAATTAAATAATACACATTAGTTATAACTGCGCATTTCTTAAATTAGAGCTGCGCATTTTCTACTTAGAATTATGTAAAATGTGTCCAAACGCACATATACAACTATAATAATATTAATACCTATTATTGTAAATTATTTGTAAAATTAGCACGATGTTAATCGTACAATGTAAGTAAACAATTCATGAATTTGACACTTTCCCCTCAGACATTCAAATAGCGATTTGAATGGTTAGGAGTGATTTGTGAATTCTGAAAACTAATTTGCAAATATTAGCAAATTATTTTCAAAATATTGGTGTTGGTCCGGAATCAATTGGATCATGTGAGTATACAATGTAAAGTTGCCCCCCAATCAATTAAATAGTGATTTCAGGGGTTAAGAGTGATTTTCAAACTCTGAAAACCAATTTGCAAAATATTCGCGTTGGTCCGAGATTGATTGGAAAATATGTGGGGAGGCCAACTTCACACGCGTCAAGAAGACTTCTGTTTTCAAAATTAAAATGGGTCGAACACAGGTATCACAATTTTGTCTATAGCTTTTGGGTAGTTTTAGAAATTATAATAAGCATTTAATAATTTGTAATAAAAAAAGGTAGAAAAACTAACTTATTAAATATATGATTATTTATTTTCCACTAAATTTCAGTGGTGTAGGAGATAGGGGAGCAAAGGGGACCGTTTCCCCCTCCCCAGATATCAAAAGTTTTACTTTTGCCCCCTCTGATGAAATAACCACTTTTTGACTACAAGACTTAATCAAATCATTATTCTATCAGAACAGAATTATCATCTATATCGAGTATATGGGTAAACTGATTTTCTCCTATTCCTCGAAAAGTTCGGTGTTATCGAAAATAGTCAACTACACAGGTAGGTACGTACGTACTCCATTTTATTCCTGATCGATATAGTCGACGGTCGCCATAGTACACAGTGATTATCGTGTTGTGATTTAATAATAAATAACGTTAAGTGCGTAACGTCAGGAAAAGCTCAAAATCCAAAAGTTCAAAGTCGAACTTTCATTTTTGAACTTTGAGATATGAAGGAAGTCGAAAAACATGTTGAGCGACGTATTACGAACCAATAATTGATATTGTTGATTAATAATTACTTTAACTTTGAAAGAAAACACATAATAAATGGATAAGATTATATATACGCGCAAAGCAATAACTACAAGTGGTTACTGAGGGACGTGTTACGTTATAATACTCGATATGACCATTGACGTGTTGATATCTCCGAGAGGTTATCTCTCAAGAGGACCATCTGCTGGGTGTGTGTTTTTGATTACTCCTTTATATGGGTCGTGGAACTGGAAGCTGGGTCATTATACATGTCTAAGTTTAATTTATATATGTATATTTAATTTTTAATCTAATTACGCATCCATTATATATACACTTATATACACACTTATATACACACACACAGGTATATATATATATTATATCTACCGTATCTGTCTACTGCAGATATGTATGTGCAGCATCATTTTTTTTTTTTTTTTTTTTTAAATACAATACGTTTATACGTAATCGTTGTATAGGTCACTATTTAGTGATTTAAACGGAGAAATTTGAATAGGTTTTTAATACTGCTCCCGGGCGGTTAATATAATAAATATAAAAATGCATAAAAAGTTTATGGTCATCCGGATGCGTAATGCGTATATAAGATGCACATTCGATAATCATGCCCGAGAGATTTGTATTCATGATTGATTGGTCGGTCCTACCTAGGAGAAAAGGTGACTGAAAAAATTGTCTAGTGAATTGTACCTAAATAAAAATAAAAATAATTCGAACACATTTTTTTTTATAAAACTGATGATGTTTTTTTATTACACGTAGGTACTTAAAAAAAACATTGTATATATTATATATAATATATATTTATATTGTAACTTGTAATTTTGGATATTAATTTGTAAAAAAAAATAATTAGCCATCTACCAATGTACGTAAAATGTACCTGGTAATATACCCAAAATAATTGTCTTCAAAAACAACCTTTTAAAATTAACCTTTAAAGATTAATATAATTTCGTTTTATTAGTCATGGTGAAATTGTCCATGCTCCCCCCCCTAAAAATTTCAAAGTTAAGCTTATGTTTAAGTTTATTAAAAAAAAAATTTTTCATACTTTATGTTTAATTTAATTAATTTATGGCTTACTACGTTATATTAAAATAAAATGTTTTAGGTTCCTATATAATGAGGTACACTATATTCATAGATCAAAATGTCAAATTAATGATAATTTAAGCATAAGTATAATACTTAATTTTAGAACATTATGTATACTTTACAGAAATCTATAGTAGACTATGGTAGGACTCAAAGATATAGAATTAGTAGAAAGATACTATATTTTAAACTGTTTAGGTAACACCAAACGACAAGTAGGTACAGTATAGTATGAAATATTCAATTTATATTATTGGTGGCCCACACGAAGGCAATAGTTATTTTATTAATGTGGCCCGCCAAAGAATAAAGATTGGACTGTTATAATGCTACGGAACAATTTGAAACAAAAATCCCTCCCTTTATTTATTTAATATTTTTTTTTTTTACAAAATACTTATCTTTATTTTAGTACTACACTATTATTATTCATTAATATTCATACTTTCTTCCAATCTTCTGTTACTTACTCAACGAAACGTAGAATGGAAATTTTCTAATTAAAATATCCAAATGATCGTAAAACAATAGAGTGACTCTACCCGGCTTATAGGTGCCTACACCTAAAATAGTATCTACCCTTAAAACGATAACAATTTAAATAATTCTACCACCTAAAATCGAATAATACTACATTTAAGAGGACGTCAAATCTCAATTATCAAAGGATTCTGTATGGGTAATTTAAGAAATTTTAAAAAAATTGAAATTTAATTAGGTATCTATTTAAAAATGTTTAAATACGTTTTTAAAATTGTACTATATCAGTTCCATTTTTATTATTGCGTAATCTTGATGTTTTTTTTTAAAAATGTGAAAACTGCCTTCCACTCTACTTCCACAGTTCTGAGGAATTCGCACACCTCATTTTTAAGGGCTTTTGTATAGGCAATTTATTTAAACATTTTAAAAAATACAAAAACTTAACAATTAAAAAATAATTTATTATACGTAATTTAAATGTAATTTTGTAAAAAGTAAAATAGTCCTGTATTAATACTATTTTTATTGATATGTATTATGTAATATTACGATATCTGTTTACACAAAACAAATTAAATGGGTTTTTAAATTGATTTTAATGTTATAACACCTATTATAAAATTTATCATGATGACATTTAAGAGATAACCTCATTGGGATTATAATGTCAAGGTGAAATAACAGATAATTACATAATTTATTATAGGTTATTTACTTAAAATAACCAAAGGCGTATATTTTTATATTGATATGTATATGTTAGTTTCACCAAGAGTGGTCCAGAAATATTTTCCGAAGGGGCACATACCTTTGAATGGTTTTTTTGGGTACCTATTTGCTTAAAATCATGTCTATATAACATATTATTATAAGTATATGTATTTTGGAATTTGGAGGTGGCACGACCCCCCTTCACCCCCACTCTTGAATCTATAACTACGTTTCACTAAGGTCCCTGAAAATATTTTCCCCGTTATATTACGTACATATCATAAGAATGAAAAATCTAAATGGGTACCTATTGACTTTCTAAAGTACAAAATTGCTTGGTTGTAACGGCGAAGTGTCCGGTGGCGAGACGGTCGACGGCGAGCTAGGTGGTGGCGGCAAGATGTCCCAGATCTACGAGTAAGTACTAAGTACAATGTACATATTTAAAAATAAATTAAAATAATAAATATATTTTGATTAAACACTATTCAAAACTTCAACCTTTACCTAACATAGCATTGGCAATTCTATGTAAATCCTAGGAATTGTATAGATTGGCTAGGCAAAATTAAAAATAACATCAAAATTTAATGCATTGCCAAATAGTATAAGGGATTCTATAGATTGCAAAGGATTTCTATAGAATGTTTATATTCAACACTTTGCCGGTAACATTAATTCAATTTTGAACTGAGATATCTGTTTTAAATTCTATTTTTTACAAAAAAAAACTGAACTTCGGCACTCGGCACAGTAGTATCCGGCGAGTCGTTGTTTCAAAAGTTAAAGCCTTGGGCCAGGTATTGGCACTGTACCGAAGTTACCCGATAGAAATACGATCGTACACGTTTATTATAGGTATAAAGGAATCGTGAAGCCGCTGACAAAATATTTAACGTCCTACAACACGTAAAGACATCGCGGCCGTGTTTCGAGACAAAAACCGGTTGTATTAATTGTTTTGTTGGTTCAAATATATTTATATGCGTTCCATAACATACCCACTAATAATAAATGGATCTATGACGATCGTTATGTATTTGACATTATTTATATATTATTATGTAAATAATCGTACATTGTTTTTTTATTTTTAAAATGCATATTTATTATGATCAAAGTAATCATTGAACACGCATATTTTGTAAGGCGTCAAACTTGCACGCCACCCAGAGAAAACGCCACTGCGCAGTTGAATATGTAATACAATATACATCCAATTACAATTTTATTATGCAGTTCAATGCATTTGAATGCTGTATTCGTATATAATATATTATATACATTTATATATTGATAGATACTACCTATATATTATGTATAATTAATAATTAATGATAAGCGTGCGTTATCATTCCATTAGGTTAGTTCCAACGAATATTCCGTTAGGTTAGGACCGCGCCAATGTCACACGCGTGGATTATTTAAACGGTTTTCGGGAAAACGACCTCTACACGAGTTTATCCAAATCCGTGTTTTTGTACTTTTATCACTGTATTCGAGACAAGGGATACTCGTATTATGAAATAATTTCTGTTTGAGTTAGGTTCGTGGCAACTAGGTACACGAAATGATCATAGTATAAATCGCACATTCGTGTTTCGACGCCAGAGATTTTAGATTTCCTATTAGACATTAATATTTATATTTAGACATCGCGATTGGATTACTGTTTTATCACAGTCTTATCTCAACTGGTTTAAGAGGACGCTTACACACGCCGCCCGCTTTTTCATGGATTCTGTATGGCCAATATTTTATGAAATTTTAAGCAAAATTAATAATATAGCCCCGTGCCAATACCATTTTTTTTTTTTATCGTAGTACAAGTCGGATATATGTTGAAAAAAATTCATCTTCTTAGATTGCAAGTAAATGACTATAGATTCATGAAAAATTTAGACATATACCTAGGTAATAGACTTAAAACCGTAAAATCTATTATCAAAATGAAATAAAACAATATTTTCGAGAGCACCTCGGAGCTTTATTTCATTATTCCACCAAATATGGTGTTAAATAGTGAAATATATTGCTTACAAATTAACAAAAAATTTTAACATATTTAAACAACTGATTATTTTTTCAAAAATGAAAATTATTTTAAATCTAAGTAAGTATATTTAATAGTAGGTACTAATAATCCTCTGTGTAATATCCTTTTAATAAAGAAAGTCCTCCCAGCAGCTATATTCTGTAACTCGATACTGTTTTAACGAATTGATACGATAAGTGTTTCTTATCGAATTTTGTTATCGAGTTTGTGATTCTGTGAATGACTATCGATAGCATGCGTTTACAAAATGTATTACACCCAAGTTGATAAGAAACCGACGGCTAACGACAATTTTCTGGGAAATTATAAATCTTGTCTAATCACAGCGCATGAAATATAAGCGAATGTTTATAATTTTACGTATATTTTATCCGATGTTACAAAATTAAAAACTTCAGTATACTACTATAATGTTAATTATATGGTATTCAATAATCAATATTCACTACCTACCTATATATTTAACAAGACTTTTATTTTAATTATTATTAATCTAATTTTATTAACTATCTAACATTGAGTTAAAATAAATAAACAGAATTTATAAGGTATTGTATATATTATGTAATATGTATATAATTGATTCATTTACATACAATACTTATATTAAATATGTGTTAAATTTTGAATTTGAACAATAAATCTATGATTGGTATATTGATTAGATACTAATTCACACAGTAATAATATGCTTCTAATGACATACATACATACATACATATTAGTTTTTTAAATTATCATCAACAGATTTACAGTATTAGATATAACTCAAACGTCTAAAAATTTATATACGTATAATTTCTTATTACTACTAATTTACATCATACAGACATTGTAATTTTATTATAAATACAATCGATAATACACGCATAATAATGTGGATTACAATCTTTTCAGTTATATAACATAGCTTAATAAATCTTTTGTTCACTAATTATTTTTTACAATAATATTTTACATCATTTATAATTTTTATTATGATTCATACTTTATAGTGTTTTGACCATTATTGCTTATTGCAGTTACGTTGTTGAATTTGTTTTTGTTGGTAGTTTTTGTCATCATCAAATCCGGTCGGTTAGGTATACTCGTATTATACCAACCGGACCGGATGGTGTGTGCTCACATCAGTGGCGTATTTTCAAATTTTTTGTGGAGGGGGTCTAAATATTAAGTACCTATAAATTTATAATATAAAAAAATACAAAAAACACATACGAGTTACGATGTAATAATTATATTATGCATATTTCACTACTATTATGATTTATTAATACAAATTAATAGTTTTTTATAATAAAAAAGGTAAACGTCTTTTTTTTCTCGCCGGTTCTTCAATAACTTCTTCCGGTTTTATTGAGTAATTTTTTCTATTTATTGATAACATCGCTAAACCGTTCAATCTTCCCTATAAACAAAAAAAATAAACAAAGTGTTTAATTGTAATTTGTAAATAACAAGAATATTTTTTAAGTTTATAATAATTTACCTCTGACATGGAATTCCTTAGATATGTTTTTATTCTTTTTAAATTTGAAAATGTTCTTTCATTTGTTACAGAGGAAACAGGAAGCGTGACTAAGATTTGAAGAAGTTTAAATATATTAGGATAAATTTACTGGTTACACATAGCCATAGCCTCTAGAGCATTATTTGGCCCAAATGTGAGCCTCACATTTGGGATAACTACTCCATAGTTTGTACGGTATGTAAGTTTTTAAATATTACCATGATCTTTGGCAGGGAATTATTGTTTTAATCGTTTTTAAGTATTATCCGTAATTTGTTTTAATTAATACAGAACTTATGAGGTGCGTTACCCGGCACCGCCATATTAGAATTTTCAATTTTTTTTATCCCATTTAATGTACTATAATTTGTACCAATTTGTAAAACTGATCCCCGAATTTTCACATAAAATTTCATTGGGAAAATCTATTTTACTTTGTGGGTGCCACTTTTGCATAACAAATAAAAATAGACAAACCCGATAGTATTCGGGAATTTAAGAACTCTGTAGGAAAGTGTACCGATTATTCACTGTTAATAACTGTATCGATAGAGAAGTAATCCATTTCTATTGCTTTATATTCACTAATTATTTGCAAGTTTATTACATCCACTTAATTATTTGTCGTAGTTAAAATAGCACATTCGCATAACTATTTATTACTTTAATTTTGAATTTTTTAATTTTCATTACATCATAAATATCATAAATAAAATACACCCATTTCCTTCCCACCTCAGACAAAAAATAAAAAAATGGACGACGCACGACGTGGAGATACTCAGAGAAGTTTTTAGAACAACTCTGTAAAAAATGTCAACAGTGTCTTCAGAAACATGGTACATAAAAAAGGCTTGTTCTTTATTATTGGTCAATTATTCATGAACTCGTTATTTTTTCATTTTTAAAAATGTTGTGAGGGTTGAAATTTTGGGGTTATATGTTATGATATGCGAAAAATCTTAAAAAATAAAATATTCGTCAAAAATGAAAAAAAAAAAAATCGTAGAACCCCATTGCAGCGCCACCTACCAAGTTCAACTGTGAATCTAAACCATCCAGGGACCCACTCAAACACACACAAAAAATGTCATCAAAATCGGCCAGTCAGTGATATAAACACGTACAGAAGAATTATATATATATTATATAAAAATCACAGTCCACAAATCAAAAATTGAATGTAACTAAAAGTTAATAATTAAAAAACCTCAATAAAAATGACACGTACAATAGTGCAAGAATTATCACATGTTCAGAGGTACAAAATTTATTACACAACTAATGACTAGTATACTAGAATATACTAACTATAGTAACTGGTCCTGATAATAATTATCTAGATAAAAATATTTTTATATTTTTTATTTTGCATGTCAAAATTAAACAAATGAAAATATTTTAATATTTATTCAAAGATTCTTTTTAAATTTATAAACAAAATTGTAGTGAAATTACCGTAGCCATAACCTCAAAAATTCAGGTTTTGTTTTCCTCCACTATCCATTTTACTCCAAAAAGGGCTATTCCATTTTCCTCCACTGACCATAGAAAGGTAAAAAAAATATACTAACTTTGGTTCACCTATATAAAATTGGGACACTCGCACAGTTTAAATCTATAATATTCTTCGATTTGCTGTACAGGTGAAATACTTCGCCAAGTAAATATCGTTACAAACTAAGTGCGTTTTAAGTGTACCAAAAATAATATATAAAAAAAAATATATATAAGTTTGTAAAAAAATAAAATATATAAAATATAAAATATATATTGGAGAAAAATGGTATTTTATTTGTGGAGGAAAAGGGATTTTTTGAGGAAAATGGTTCGCGCAATTTATAATTTAAACTAATATGTACCAGGTACCCAAATAATAATAAAAATTAATCGTTTCGCCCAGATTACCAGTAGAATTTGACAGAAAACGCATAATATAATAATAATGTGTTTATATAAAATAGGTACATTATTTATTTTCATTTCATTACAATTATTTTATGATAATATATTATAGGTACTTCGTACTTATATATTATGTTATTGTTTTTTATTAAATAGAATATAAAACCTGCTTGCTTCTCTGTTTTCTAAATATTATTATATTTAATACAAAATTCAGGTTTATATTATTATTTACGGGTGTACAATATAACTGCAATGTAATATTATTGTTATTTTTTATAGTTGGCGTCGAATGTCTATAGATTATATTTTGATCTGACGGGCGGCAATAAAATTATTATAGCATACTCGTATTAATAGCGGCCACACGCAACCGGTCCGAATTTCAAATAACATCATTTGACATTTGATATTATGTACTTACAACAAATTTAATATTTAAAATATAAATATTTTCATATAAACTTACAAAATTAAATTAAAAATAGACCTACTCATAAACAAAACTAAAATTACAACGAAAATTTAATGGAAATCAAAGTAATTAAAATAGTGTCTAGATGAGTAAAATTTTTATCTAAGATAATAATTTAGATAACATCATTTTTTATTTAGATAAAATATAAATGAACATTTATCTAGACAAGTCTCATAACACTGTCTATTGATATAACATCTAAAGACAAATCGTAATACCAATCAAAATCGTTGAACGATAAATATAAAAGCATTGATATTTACGCAATCCAAATAAGATAGATATGTTTGAAATTTTTTCTCGTTATAATTAATACCGCCAACATGAGGTAAATCAGCTTTACCATAATTTTTTACAGGCTGCAGGCATATTCCATCATGGATACCATTTTCTAACATTAAGATAATTTCATGATTTTCTAGAAGTTAAAGTTTAATTTTAGTAGGTACATTTCAGCATACTCTCTAATGCCAGACCCAGAGTGGTTATAATAAAGTAAGCGACATCTAAATTAAGTGTATCCAGCCAAAAATCTTTACATTTTTGAAAAATATCCGTTCGAATGTTCAAACCTTGATCAAATGCTGATATTATATAATCATTCGAAATAATTCTTCTATTTACTGTATGTTTTCCCCAGTAGTGTAATAATATATAATATATTTATTTATTTATTTATTTGTAATTAACGCCAATCGGCAATTATAATAATGTACATTGTATATATATATATATATATAAAGATTACAAAAACAAATTAAATGTGATAAAACAGTTATTTACACAT
>JAIPRL010011819.1:0-12919 GCA_025469235.1 Pemphigus obesinymphae
ATAATATTCATACATTGAACCTGCTGCCCAAACAATATTTTTAAAATTGAAATATTAATTAACTCAAAAATTGTAATACTCTTATAAAACTAAACTTATTATTTAATATATAATATAACAATATATATATATATATATATACTATAAACATTTGTTTATATGTAAAATCTATATATATATATTATAGAAATTATCTGATGATGAATTATAGACGAAACCTGTTATTTATAATATTTATGTGAATCATCACTGTACCGAAAGATGTATTACACAATTTTGACATCACAATACATCTATTTTAGTCTACCTGATAATGTGTATTCTTAAATACGAGTATAATGAAACTTTTTCATTACACACATATTGAATCAACCTACTCACCATTCGAAAGCAAATTTTCATATTGGGCTATGGTTTTTGAAATTAGAAATCATAATTAATGAATATATATATCATTGAAAAATGAGTTAATTAAAATATTTGTAATACACATATAATAATAAAATACTTAATACCAAAAATAACATTATATTATACTATAAACATAAATTTATAAATAAGATAAATATTTATTATTATAAAAATATCTGATGACAACTTAGAGGCGAAAATTGTTATTTAAAACCTTTATATGAATTTTCAAGGCACATTTTCAAGGCTTGTCCTTCGAATTTATATTTATTTTTATTTATAATTATTGGATTTATATTATGCAAAAGATTGACAATTTAGAAAAATTTGATTTTAATCTAGTTGGTCATACATGATTTTGCATAGAATTATGTTTCACAACAGCAATTCATAGAATTTAAACGTTGTGAGAAATTCATTGATTTTACATTATTATTATTATTATATTAAATCAATTTTTACATATAAATTTGACGATTTTAGATTCAGATACCGTTTTTATAGCCCTATAAATATTATAACTTGGTATTTGTATAGATTTTTTTTAATAGAAATTTAGTTGACAAAATATTGTCAAAAATATTTTATTGAGATGAACGAATTTTATTAGATGTTTTAACAACGGATAAACTGATTAACCAGGAACTAGGACATGTTAAAGAATATATAAAATTAGTATTAGTGATGAAACGTACAATGCGTTATTAATAATTTGTAACCTATATTGGCATAGGGATTTTTCAATATTTTATATACTACCATCTATCAGATATCCTGAGTATTCTACGATTAAACCCAATGCACTGCGACAATTACCCCAAAAGATTTCTTTCCTTCCAACTCCCATTTAATATTAAATGTATTCAGAATGAAATGTAATATTTTTTTAGAATATTTATTTTAGGAACATATTGAGTATTTATAAATTCAGTATGATAGCGTGAGATTTTAAGAAAAGTCTGTTGAAAGAAATTTTAATTTTTGTTGAGGGTACTACACTGTAGTATCTCATTGATAACGCTAAACCAAAAGTTATCACATTGAAACATTAATACCATCTTTCTATAATTATAAGTAACACAAATAAAGATATTGCGTTCCGTAATAAATCAAACGTATTTTAGTCTAGCTGAGTTTGTGTATTTAAACATTTTCAAACTTATTCTTTGATTATTTTTATTATTACTACTTACATTCAAGCTTTTGAATCTCTGTAAAGTCAATTGATTTATTAATTTACAAACCATAATTATTCAATAAGTAAAAAACTTAAGATATTTATTAGTAACTTTTACTAGAAATTAATGTATTTTATGAAATATATCAATACCTATTATTAAATATTAATAAAATTAATATGTAATATAGTACAAGATATGTAAGTATTAACTAGTTTAACTGTAGGACATCACTAGGTTAACAATATATAATATATATATATATATTGATTATATATATTAATATAATTAAAATTTTTTATAAAAATGGCCCTATGATTAAATACGGTGATAACTTGTTGTTACTCATAATCAATTTTTAATTATCTTATCTCAAATGTTTTTTAATACGTACATTATATTTCTTTTAATTCATAATTATTTGTTATACATTATACAAAATATTAAAAATATGAAATGGATTATATTATTCTAGCTTGAAATACATTGTTTTTACAGAATTATCTTTCACAACAGCAATTCATAGAATTTAAGCGTTGTGAGAAATTCATTGATTTGAATTTGTACTATTATTTTGATTCAGTTTTGTCGATATAAATTCTCCGAAATTAGATTTAGATACTATTTGGGTACTCAAATAACACAAAACTAGGTATAAATATAGATTTTTCAAAAATAAATTAAGATAACGATATTTGGCTTATATTATTTTTTGAAACTACAGAATTATATTAGACACTTTAACAATGAAAAAACTGATCTCCTAGG
This sequence comes from Pemphigus obesinymphae, assembly GCA_025469235.1. Taxonomy (NCBI): domain Eukaryota; kingdom Metazoa; phylum Arthropoda; class Insecta; order Hemiptera; family Aphididae; genus Pemphigus; species Pemphigus obesinymphae. The sequence continues at coordinate 2,358 of JAIPRL010011819.1, forward strand.
TCATATAGCGTATTAAATTATTTATATAATTTTCAAGGAATTGTACATAGCTTGTTAATAATTTATAACCTACATTAGCAGGGCGATTCTTAAAATGTAATACATGATTATACAAAAATAAATCTCAATGAAACTTCAATAATTTCGGAGTTATAAGAAGAAGAAAAATTGCAACATGTATACTCAATATAATTACTACTATTAATACTTACTATCAAACTGGGTTTGCACTGTAAAATCAATTGAATAATCAATTTATCAACCATAAACATGAAACACGCATAATTACACTTGTAACGTGACGAGTTTTCGAGCGACCTAATAATAATAAAAGATACCTATACGTACACCATTTCCCCCTAAAACACCCGCCAATATAATAATAATAATTTTTCCCTTCTATTATATCTCCAATAACGTATGAACTAAGACATCCCCAACGAATCAAGATGCTATCTACGATTAGAACTAAGAGCAAAATAACAATAATTCAAAAATATAACGGCATTTTAGCTCTCAAATATTGATATATATATATATATATATAAGTTCAGAATAGATAAACAGATTTTCAAAATATTTTTCTGGGGAAGACCTACAATATACGTTTAAACACATTTGGTTAGGTAATTTTGCACATTTATACATTTATATCTAACCTAATCAAATACGAACTAGATAACTAACGATACCTCAGTGGATATTCTTGCAATATTGCAGACTAAAACGTTAAACGTCAAATAAATATGGATTAAGTCTCAAGATTTAGGGTCATAATGGATGTGTACATCACAAAAGTTTTTTCGTACTATTTACTCATCACATTACAAGCTCTATTTTAGTCTACCTGATAATGTGTATTCTTAAATATAATCAAACTTATTCTCTGTATACATATTGTATCATTACTACTCACCTTCATAATTAAGCGATTTATATTGCACTATTAATTTTTGAATTTAGAAACAATATTTATTGAATATATTTAAAATTGAAAATTGTATTAATTCAAAAATTTTAATAATCTTATAAAAATTAAATATATACTTAAAATGTAAAATAACATTAAATATCTATACCATAAACATATACCAGAATTTATAAGTAAAATCAATATTATAAAAATAACTTATAGGCGAACTTTGTTATTTAAAATCTTTATATGAATTCTCAAGGCACATCTTGTCCTTCGAATTTATATTTATTTTTATTTATAATTATTGGATTTACGTTATGCAAAAGTTTGACATTTTTGAAAAATTTGATTTTAATCTAGTTTATAGTTTATATGTTGTATCTAGTTGATACATTATTTTGAATAAAATTACGTTTTACAAGAGCAATTCATAGAATTTAAGCGTTGTGAGAAATTTATTGATTTTACTTTATATTATCATATTGAATCAATTTTTACATGTAAAATTGCCGAGAGCAGATTCAGATACCGTTTTTATAGCCCTATTAATAATATTACTTGGTATTTGTATAGATATCTTTTAATAGAAATTTAGTTGACAAAATATTGTCAAAAATAGTTTATTGAGACAAACTAATTTTATTAGATGTTTAATCAATGGATAAACTGATATACCAGGAACTTGGATACGTAAAAGAATATATAAAATTAGTATTATCAAAGAAACATACAAATCGTTATTAATAATTTGTAACCTATATTGGCAGAGGAATTTTTCAGTATTTTATAAACCACTATCTATCAGATATTCTGAGTATTCTAAGATTAAACCTAATTGCACTGTGACAATTACCCCAAAAGATTCCTTTCCTTGTAACTCCCATTTAATATTAAATGTATTCAGAATGAAATGTAATATTTTTAGAATATTCATTTTAGGAAGCTAAAGCGTGAGATTTTAAGAAAAATCTGTTAAAATTTTTTTAAATTTTTTTGAGGGTACGACACTGTAGTATCCCATTGATAACGCTAAACCAAATGGTATCACTTTGAAACAATAATACCAATATTCTGGGGTTATAAAAAAAAAAATAAAGATATTGACATTGACAATATATATATATATATTGCGTTCCGTACTAAATCATTAAATGGATAAAAATACTCGTAAAATGATATAATATAAACACAGTGTTTAGGTTATTATGACATTTATAATCAGTAATTGAATAGCTATAATTAATAAATTATAACTTATAAGCAATGGCAATAGTTTTATTGAACATCATTCTTACAATGTATAGCATAAATTCTGACGATGAATCATATAAAACAAAATATTATTGTATGAAGGAGTTTAATTTAAAAAATGTCAAACGTATTTTATTCTAGCTGAGTTTGTGTATTGAAATATGTTCAAGCTTATATTTCGATTATTTTTACTATTAGTACATACGATCAAACGCCTTCATCACTGTAAAATCAATTGATTTATTAATTTATAAATCATAATCTTCTCCAACCTTCCAACTCCCATTTAATATTAAATGTATTCAGAATGAAATGTAATATTTTTTTAGAATATTTATTTTAGGAACATATTGAGTATTTATAAATTCAGTATGATAGCGTGAGATTTTAAGAAAAATCTGTTGAAAGAAATTTTAATTTTTGTTGAGGGTACTACACTGTAGTATCTCATTGATAAGTTATAAGAAGAATAAAAATTGCAACATGTATACTCAATATAATTACTACTATTAATACTTACTATCAAACTGGGATTGCTCTGTAAAATCATTTGATTAATCAATTTATCAACCATAAACATGAAACACGCATAATTACACTTGTAACGTGACGAGTTTTCGAGCGACCTAATAATAATAAAAGATACCTACGTACACCATTTCCCCCTAAAACACCCGCCAATATAATAATAATAATTTTTTCCTTCTATTATATCTCCAATAACGTATGAACTAAGACATCCCCAACGAATCAAGATGCTATTTTTTTTCTTTTATCTTTTAAATCTATTTTGGTACCATGTGGCCGTAAAATCTTTTTTTATGTTTTGGCATATAATATCGTGAGCATGTTGATGGGTGAAGTGTAACAATCGCGAAAATATATCTATCCATAATTTTATTTATTCCCTTATTCATAATTTTTACATTACTTTCATTTTAAAAACTCGCCCACTTAATAATTTCTTTTTCCTAAAAATAGTTTTCCCATCTCATTTAACTTAATTTTCTTTCTTTCATTCCCTCGTATACTGTATAAATAACTTTCGTTTTATTTCTCCAACACCTTGCAAATTAATATACCTAATCTATATCAGTCATTTTATTTAATAAACATAGTATAAATTATTAGTCATATCTCAAACATTACTGTCAAGAACTTTTCGATTAAAATGCGTAAAACTTTGTAAATTACCCGATCGGTCTCGTAGACTGCCGTGGTATAATTCCGCAGCACGTCGACGTCGAGTGGGTACAGTACCTAATGTTTTACACCCGTTAAAGTTACCTATGTTATAATGCCTTCACGTTTTTATTTTATGCTTTTCTCGTTTCTCTTCCAATTTCCCTTTAAATATCTATCTAATTTTTTTCCTATATTGTGTGACGAAATAAATAATATTCATTTCGTAATTATAAATAGTAATATTCCCTGTATATAATGTATTTTTCCCTCTAAAGATAGCTGTTGTGTCCGTTATCTATAGAATAACATTTTTTCAATTAATATAATATATATGCCAATAAATATTGTAAATTACCCGGTCTATCGAAAACACATAACCAATGTATTCAATTCTATACTAGATTTAACTATAAGACGGCATTTTAATTTGTATTATTATTTTGATTACATTTTTTAGATATAAATTCTCCGAGGGTAGATTTAGATTCTGTTTGGATAGTTATAATAAAAATAACTATGTACGCATATAGATTTTTCCAAAAGAAAATATGATGACGCAATTTATCCCAATATTTTTATTGAAACTACTGAATTATATTAGATGCTTTAATAATGAAAAAACTAATCTTCTAGGACGTAGGGAAATTTAAATTATGTTTATGGTTACCAAGGAATAGTACAAAACGTTGTCAATAATTCGTAAAATATATTAGCAGCGAGATTTTTTAGAATATAATTAATACACCTTTATACATCAGAGATATGTCAAAAATTCTACGTGTAAAGCTAGGTGCACTATGACAATAATTCCAAAAAGAAGATCTCCCCTTCCGGTTACTATTTAATATTAAATAAATGCAGAATAGCGAATCGCATTTTAAAATATCTAAATTAGGAAGACCTACGAGTTTGAATATTTTAGGTTAGGTCAAATGTAGTTTTGAGAGAAGATTTTTTTTTTTGAGAGGATCTGCATTGACGTATATCATAGATGACACTGAACAAAAATATATCTCATTAAACCTTCAATAATTCGGGAGTTATAAAAAAAAATTATGTCTGTATATTTAGTATCATGTTTTATTCTGATCTGCTTTCTATTTTCAATCAGCGATCTCCCGAGCTGTTTACGATTAGAACTAAGAGAAAAATAACAATAATTCCAAAAAATAACGGCATTTTAGCTGTCAAATATTGATATATATAAGTTTAGAATAGAAAAACTGATTTTTAAAATATTCTTCTGGGGAAGACCTACACTATAAGTTTAAGGCCATTAGGTTAGGTAATTATGAACATTTACACATTTATACCTAACCTAATCAAATATGAGCTGGATAACAAACGATACATCAGGGCGCATTATTGCAATATTGAAGCCTAAAACGTTGAACGTCAAATAAATATGGGTTAAATATCATGATTTCCGGTCATAATGGATGCCTACATCACAAAAGCCTTATCGTACTATTTACTCATCACATTACAAGCTTTATTTTAGTCTGATAATATGTATTCTTAAATATAATCAAACTTATTCTTCGTATACATATTGTAGCAATACTACTCACGTTTCAAATCTAATACTTCTAGAACGGCTATTGATTTTTGAATTTAGAAACAATAATTATTGAATATATTTAAAATTGAAAAATGTATTAATTCAAAAATGGTATCACTCTTATAAATATAAAGTAAATACTTAATATATAAAATAACATTATATATACTATAAACATATACCTGAATTTATAAGTGAAATCAATATATATTATAAAAATTACTTATAGGCGATACTTGTTATTTAATATATTTATATGAATTCTCAAGGCACATCTTATCTTTCGACTTTATATTTATTTTTATTTATAATTATCGGATTTACTTTATGCAAAAGATTGACCATTTTGATAAATTTGATTTTAATTTAATTTGTCATACATTATTTTGCATAGAATTATGTTTTTCAACAATTCATAGAATTTATGCGTTTTGTGAAATTTATTGATTTTACTTTATATTATTATATTGATTCAATTTTAGATTCTGAGCGTAGCGAGGAAGCTTATGGTTTTACAATGATGTTTATTTTTATTTTTTTATTTATTATTATTTTTTTTTTCTGTAAACACTTTTTCTACCAGAAGGAGTGCTCCGATCTTTACACTCATACCCGGTTTCGGTAGCAAATTGCATCTAGTTGGTACTTTTAAGAGGTCATTTTTCGATTTCCATAATAGTTTTTTAATGCTTAAGCAAAAACTACCAAAAAATTACGAAAAATACGATTTTGTAAAATCGAGAATTTTAATTTCGTCGTAATTTCGAAAATAATGACTTTATAATCTTGAAATTTTTACCGAATATTTAATTTAGTAATATTATTATATATAAATATATATATTTACGTTGATTAAGTTTTTTGTAATTTTTTTGAAATTTTGGTCTATTTATAGACATTTTTAGTTTTCGAGGTTTTTAAGTCCTAAAAGTGGTAATTTTCAATTTTATGTTCTGAAAATTTTATACAGTGTTAAATATACTTAACTCTAACTAAATTCAAAAAATCTTGAAAATCTGTAGTCACAATTTTTTTTTTATACCATAAAATGACGAAAAAACGGCAATAATACGATTTCGTAAAATCGAGAATTTAATTTCGTCTTAATTTCAAAAATAATGACTTGAAAATCTTGAAATTTTTATCAAATATTTAGTTTAGTAATATATTTACGTTGATTAAGTTTTTTTTAATTTTTTTGCAATTTTGTGCTATTTATAGACATTTTGGTTTTCGAGGTTTCTAAGTCCTAAAAGGAGTAATTTTCGGTTTTAAGTTCTGACAATTTTATACAGCGTTAAATATACGTTACTCTAACTAAATTCAAAAAATCTTAAAAATCCGATGTCACAATTTATTTTTATAGTCATTTTAATTTTTTCGACAAAACTATCAATTTTGAGGTACTCAATTCCAAATAGTTGGTAAAATGAGATTTTTAGACCTGGGAAAAAATTGTGATTTTCAATGATGAATAACACGACTAAAAAATAAAATAAAAATAACAGCCTCGATCGATCCCTAGAAAAAAAATTATATGAGTTATGTATACTACACCGAAGCTACGGTCAGGATCGTTTTATTGAATGCAATGATTTATCATTGCTTTCAAATTCAATACATCCACCAAAAGTACCCTGCCCAGTAGCGAAGTGCATCCACCAATACTGACACCCGACGATCGAAGTGCTTCCACAACCTACTGACCGGCTTTTTTTAGATATAAATTTTCTGAGGGCAGATTCAGATACCATTTGCGTAGTCCTGTAAATAATATTACTTGAAATTTGTATAGATTTTTTTAATATAAATTTAGTTGACAAAATATTGTCAAAAATACTTTATTGAGAGGAACAAATTTTAATAGATGCTTTAAAAATTGAATAACTGATCTCCTAGGGCGTATGGCATTTTAAATTATGATTATGATTATCAAGGAATTATACATAGCGTTGTAAATAATTTGTAACCTACATTAGCAGGGAGATTTTTTAGCATGTAATACACCACTATATAAAAATATATCTCATTGAAACTTCAATAATTTCGGAATTATATAAAAAAAAATGTAATATTTATACAGAATATAATAACTACCACAATAATTACCTAATTATTTGTTTTACTTTATACAACAGATTTAAAATTTGAAAAATTTTATTTGAATCTATCTTAAAATACATTATAACATATTAGGGTTAAACCTAAGTGCACCGTGATAACTATTCCAAAAAGAAAACTCTACTTCTAGCTCTTATTTATATTGCATTTATTCAGAACAGCAAATACTATTTTTAAGATATTCATTCTCTGAATCCTTTGAGTATTAACAAATTCAGTGTGAGACAATGATTTTTCGAAAAAAAATCTCTTGAATGGTAATTTAATTTTTATTGAATTTACTACACTGTTTTTGTAACCTATAATAGTTGGGAGATATTTTAGAATGTAACACACCACTATTTATCAGAGATATCTCAAGTTCTACTACTAAAACAAAGTGCACTTTCACAATTATTCCGAAAAGAAACCTCCCATTCCGTTTTAATTAATGTTATATATTATATATTCAGAATAGTGAATAATAATTTTAAAAATCTATTCTAGGATGTCCTAAAAATTTGAATAATTTGTGTTTGGTGGAATGTGGAATTTTGGGAAAAGATTTTTTTGGAAGGGCATACAATGCATCTGCATCGACGTATATTATTAATAACGCTGCACTAAAGGTATCTCATGGAAACTTCAATAATTCCGGAGTTATAATAAGAAAAAAATATAAACTATTTGCAACATGTATAGTGAATATAATAACTACCTCAAAAATTACTTTGATGACGCTGAATCAAAAATTGATTTTGAATAAATACATATTTAGTGATCCATAATAAATAAATATATTATAATAAAAATACACGAAGAAAAACATAATATAAACACAATTTATAAGTTATTGTGACGTTTTATATCAGAAATTGAATAACTGTATGTTTATTCGTTAAAATTTATAAGCAATATCAATGGTTTTATTTAACATTAGTCTCGAAATTTATTGTATAAATCCAGATGATAAATTATATAAAACTGAAGATTACTGTAAACTTAATTTAAAAAGAATCATTCGTATCTTAGTCTAGTTGTGTGTGTGCATTGTAATATGTTCAAGCTTAATCTTCGATTAATTGTACTATTATTACTTACTTTGATATTGGTTTACCTCTGTGAATCAATTTATTTATTAATTTAGAATCCATAATTATTAAATAGGTATAATTAAACTTATTAAATTTATTAGTAAATTATTATAAAAATGAATATGTATTATAGAATATGATTATAAGTCACGAATAGTATTAACTGTAGGACGTCATTATGTTAGCAATATATAACATATATATAAGTAAAATTCAAAGATATTATATCAAATAACCTTTGATGCATTACGGTTGAAATTTGGTGTTATCCGTAATCTTTTTTTTTTTAATTCTCTGGGTATTTATTTTGTATAATCGGTATATTATATTTCTTATTATTAATAATTATTGGTTTACATTATGTAAAAGATTGACAATTTTGAAAAATTTGATTTTAGTCTAGTTTGTGGTACAGTCATTTTCCAGTATTGAGTTTTACAACAGAGATTCCTAGAATTTGGTGTTGTAAGAAATTCATTAATTTGAATTTGTATTATTATTTTGATTCGGTTTTGTGAATATAAATTCTCCGAGCTTAGTTTTAGGTACTGTTTGGTACTTAAAAACATTTTTATATATAAACACAGTATATAAATTCTGAGGATAAATAATATAAAAATGAATAGCATTGTAAGAATATACTGAGCTTTATTTAAAAAATACCAATCGTTCTTTAGTCTAGCTGTGTGTGTGTGTGTATTGAAATTTGTTCAATTTTATTCTTCCATTATTTGTAATATTATTACTTACTATGAATCAGAGCATTCACTGTAAAATCCATTGATTTATCAATTTATAAACTATTATTAAATAATTAAACTCGAATGTATTATTGTAAAAAGATTTTTCTTTGAGATTTTTTTTTTAATATAACACTCTGATATAGTTAATATTTTCAATCAGCAATCTCCAGAGCTATCTAAGATTAGAATTAAGAGCAAAATAACAATATTTCCAAATAATAACGTCATTTTAGCTCTGAAATATTGATATATATAAGTTCAGAATAGAAAAACTGATTTTTAAAATTTTCTTTTGGGGAAGACCTACACTATAAATGTATACCTATTAGATTAGGTAATTGTGAACATTTACAGTTTGTACATTTATACCTAACTTAATCATATACAAGCTGAATAGTTAAAGATCCACTAAGAGTTATTCTTACAGTATTACAGACTGAAACGGTTAACATCAAATAAACATGGGTTAAATATCATAATTTCCGGTCATATTGGATGCCTACATTACAGAAGCTTTATCGTATAATTTACTCATTACATTACAAGCTCTATTTTGGTCTTCCTGATAATGTGTATTCTTAAATATAATACATTTATTCTTCGTATACATATTGTATTATAACTACTCACCATTAAATTTCAATAAGGCATTATCGTCTATTAATTTTTTAATTTAGAAACCATGATTAATGAATATATATAACTTTGAAAAATGAGTTAATTAAAATATTTATAATACACATATAAAAATAAAATACCTAATGCCAAAAATAACATTATATTATACTATAAACATATATTTATAAGTAAAATCAATATATATAATTATAAAAATATCTCATGACAACTTATAGGCGGAACTTTTTATTTAAAATCTTTATGAGATTTCTCAAGACCCATCTTGTCTTTCAAATTTATAATCATTTTTATTTATAATTATTGAATTTACATTATGCGAACGATTGACAATTTTGAAAATTTTGATTTTAACCTAGTTTGTGATATATAATTTTGCACAGAATAATATTATTTTATCGGCAATTCATAGAATTCAAGCGTTGTAAGAAATTCATTAATTCTACTTTATACTATTACACAGATTCAATTTTTACATATAAATTTACCATAAACTAATTATATAAACTACTATCCATCAAACATTCTGAGTATTCTACGATTAAACCTATATGCACTGTGACAATTATTCCGAAAAATACCTCTCCTTTTAAATGTCAATTAATACATAAGTTATTGAGAATTGTATTTAATTTTTTTACAGTATTAATTTTAGCAATCCATTGAGTATTTATATATACAGTTTAAAAACATAGCATTTTGAGCAATATCTGTTGAAAGGTATTTTAATTTTTGTTAAGGGTACTACACTGTAGTATCTCATTTTTAACGTTAAACCAAATTTTACCACATTGTAATATTGGTACTAAGATTCTGGAGTTATAATTCTGGAATAATAGGAAATAAAAGAAAGAGATTTTGACAAAATATATTATAACGTTCCGTAATAAATAAATAAATTAATGAAAATACACATACAATGATATTATATAAATACAGTATATAGGTCATTGTGACATTTTACATCAGTAATTGAATAGCTGTAATTCGAATCGTTATATTTTATAAGCAATAGCAATGGTTTTATTGAAAATCATTCTTTCAATATATTGTATTAATTCTAACGATGAATCATA
>JAIPRL010011820.1:0-12918 GCA_025469235.1 Pemphigus obesinymphae
TTCTGATTTAAATTTATATTTTTAAGAGGTGTTTTGGGTGTTCATCTTTTCCTGTGTAAAAGTATGGGTGGCCTCAAAAATGTTTTTAAGAAATATATAGTTTTAATATTCTAAGATAAGTTGAAAATACTTATTATACGAAAATATGTGTAATATGTCACATTGTAACATATATCACCGTGCGAGATATGTGACAATGTGACATTGACACATGGGAACACGTGACTTGTGTATAATTATTAAAAGATAAATATAGTTTTAAATATACAAGATGATTCTTAAATTAATTGCATAAATTTGCAAACAGTAAATTAAAATAATTAAATTAAATTTGAATTTCTTTTTATCTTGTGATATAGTCATAGGTAGTATAGTCATAAGTAGTATAGTCATAGGTAATATAGTCATAGGTAGTATAGCACTAGGTAGTATAGTCATAGATAGTTTAGTCATAAGTAGAATAGTCATAAGTAGTAAAATCGTAGGTAGTAAAGTCATAGGTAGTATAGTCATAGGTAGTAAAGTCATAGGTAGTATAGTCATAGGTAGTATAGTACTAGGTAATATAGTCATAGATATTTTAGTCATAGGTAGTATAGTCATAAGTAAAATAGTCATAAGTAGTAAAATCGTAGGTAGTAGAGTCATAGGTAGTATAGTCATAGATAGTTTAGTCATAGGTAGTATAGTCATAAATAGTATAATTATAGGTAGCTGTGCATATACCAAAAAAATAATGAATAAATTTTATTTGTATCTAACCAAATTAAAAAATGTGCGTGGTCCACAACCGTCCCATCCAATTATTTTTCAATTAAATATCAACCTTAAAACTTTTAAATTAAATTTTTATTAAATATATAGGTATATAATACAAATGTGTATTAGGTACCTATTTTAATTTCCTTCTTTAGTAAATGTAATTCAAATTTTTTTCTGTATGGCCATACAAAATAATTTGTACACTTATTCTAAATTACTTAATTAGGGAAAAATTTATTCATTCTTTTTGTATATGCACTAACACGAATATAAGTATGAATACATTTTTTCGAATCAACCCAAATTGAAAAACCTGCGGGGTCCAGACCCGTCCTGTCCAATTTTTTTTTATTAAATTTCAAACTTAAAATTTCTAAATTAATTTCTAATTCAAAATATAGATATATATAATACACATGTGTATTTAGTACCTATTTTAAGTTTTTTCTCTGGTAAATTTAATTCAAATTTCTTTCTCAATGGCCATATAATGTCATTCCTACATTCATACTAAAATACCCAATTAAGAAAAAATGTATTCATTCTTTTTGTATAAGTATTTATAGGAATATAAGTATGAATATTTTTTTTGCATCAACCCAAATTGAAAATCCTGCGGGGTCCCCACTCGTCCTGTCCAATTTTTTTTTTCAGTTAAATTTCAAACAAAATTTCTAAATTAAATGTTTATTCAAAATATAGATATATATAATACACATGTGTATTTAGTACCTATTTTAATTTCTTTCTCTAGCAAATTTAATTCAAATATCTTTCTCAATAGTCATATAATGTTATTCCTACATTCATACTAAAATACCCAATTAAGAAAAAATTTATTCATTCTTTTTGTATAAGTATTTATAGGAATATAAGTATGAATATTTTTTTTGCATCAACCCAAATTGAAAATCCTGCGGGGTCCAGACCAGTCCTGTCCAATTTTTTTTTTATTAAATTTTAAACATAAAATTTCTAAATTAAATGTTAATTCATAATATAGATATATAATACAAATGTGTATTTGGTACCTAATTTCTTATCTCTCTTTGCTAAATTTAATTAAATAAAAAAATAAAGAAATATAAATATTTAATAGTCAATATTGAGAAAAAAATCAATGTTTAAAAATAACATTGTAAACGCAAGTAAAATCTTGACTGAGCCTAAAAAATATATAGGTAGGTACCTAAAAGCATTTTTATATTTTTAAACTTAAATATGTATTGTTTAATGGCAACCCATATAGAATGTTAAAAATAATCGCCTATACATTTAAATGTTTTTAGATTAATTAAAACTGTTCAATTAAAAAAAAAAAATACGTATTTTACGTTGGGTACGTACCTATACTTCTACTTGTGAAACGAGGCCGTTTCGATGCGACCGCGACGTCGCGTGGCGAGTAATAAAAATAATAATATTGTCAAATGTCAACAAATTACGAAAAAACGATTTCTAAAAATAAATTCTTATTGTTATTCGTATTGGATTTGACAGGCGGTGCTCGGTGGTCTGTCGGGCGACGAAAACCCGTTTATTAAGGTCCATTTACACATGTCCGTTCCGTATAGTCCGTGTTCGGTTCAGTGCCATAGGTAAGTATGTATACTATAACCTACCGAGTACACGCTAGTTGTTTGATACCTACCGTGTTTGACCGAATATTAATATATTATATTATTTATATTATATAATATAATATGACCGAACGTGTAGGTACCTACTTGAATCGCCAGAAGATCTATAGCAGTAGGTAGGTACTTGCCTTGTTGCTATATATATGAAGAGGAACATAATCAAAGGAACGACAAACGAAAAAAGATTCGGGTTTATGACACATGATTAATTACAAAATTTTATTATTAAATTTATATAAATTGGATAAATAATAATGAATACATTTTTACAACTTGAAAATCGTGTCTCGCGAGTATGTGCGAACGCGATCACCATAGATAAATAATCACATTGTCGATATTATCACTGACGGCCGTTTACACTGTTCCGTGAAACCTCTCTATCCGTGTCCGTCAATTTTTACGAAACATTGTCTCCGACAAATCTAAAAGCACAGATTCGCAAAGCACTGATACTGAACGGACATGTGTAAATGGACCACCTGTGTATCGTTTCGTAGTCTTAAATATCAAAGATGGACCGTCGAAATATAACATATTATTATATTCAATTCATATTGTTAACGCACTCTATCGGGTGAATAGCCGGCGCGTACAATTTTCCATGCCGGTGGCCGATCTATAGTAATTTATAATACAATGTGACTATGATTATACAATGTTGCATTATAAACACTGGCATAAATGCAGTATTTAGTTCCCAGGCTCTTTTTTCAAAATATTTTGGATTCTGTACATCGTTTTAACGTTGAAAACAACGGTGATGTCAGATTTTGGGAGTCGAACTTATTTTAGAATTTATAGCAATTTGAAGTTTTTTTTATATTATAGGTATCTAAAACGACATATTCTCGTATGTATCAAAAGAGTCACTTTTACCCGGCGTCATTTTTGAAGCGTAATTTAGGTACAGTAAGTGGGTACCTGAATATGAATAAATCTAGATCACAACCACACTTTTGGTAACAACACGTATGGTGGAGTTTCACAGCAAATCGGGGGATATTATCGGATACTACATGACCCGGAATCTGTTTGTCAGCATACCCGGTAAGTGAGTTCTGATTTTACGAAAATCTATTAAATCTTAAAAGGCGAGTATATTAAAAAAAAAAATTGTGTTTTCGAATTAAAAAAAAAAAGCGAAAAAGAAGTCATGTGACATATAAATATGAACTTGGAACTGATGTCTTGTATTCTAGCTTCAAAAAAATTACGTCGGGTAAAAACGACTCTTTTGATACGAGAATAAAATGGAAAATATGTAATTTTAGATAATATAAAAAAATTCATTATAAACATTTAGTAATTCTACTATAAATTCGGCTTGAATAATTATGTCTTGTACATAAAAATGTTACAATTATAAATGGTCATATTAACAAAAACTGAAGCAGTAAAAATAATTGGTCAATATTTCTATAAAATAGCCAGTGGTGGCTCTAAGGAGGGCCCAGGGGGCCATGCCCCCAAAGTCCTAAAAAAATTCTTATATAATATACATAATAATAATAAAAAATAAATAAAAAATTTTGGTCATCAACTCAATTTTGGCCCTCCCTCCAAAATGAAATACTAGAGCAGCCACTGAAAATAACAATGATGTAAATTTTATGTTGGTGTATATTTTAATAAATAAACAAAAGTCAGTACCAAGTTATTTAGATACAGATGATGGAAGTTGGTCCAATATCCCTTCGGTCTGAGGGTCAGATAATTTGTTATTATTAGGTACCTACTTTAAATTTTAAAGCAAAGGTAAGAACTGTTTGAATTAGAATGAATAGTTTTTGATAACAAAAAAAAAGTAGGTATTGTGGAACACCGCTAGTAGTGTAAAACATTTTATAATGGAAAATCAGTTCATTATTTGTGAATTTTTTGAATTATTTGTGTTTTATATGTGAATTTATATTCACATATAAAGATAATCTTAAGGCTTCGGAAGAAGGAATATTTCGGAGGGGGGGGTATCCCTCCGTTACAACGCCCTTGATAGGAAACCAAGGTAGAAAAAACATCACGTTTAATAACAAACAAAAACTATTTTAAGATTATTTTAGATTCAGGATTCTGAGTGGAGCGAGGAAGCTATCAGTTTTACAATGATATATATTTTTTTTAAACGTTTTTTAAAAATATGAATTTTTAAACAAAAATTTTTTGTAAATGTCCATATAATAGATTTTGGATGAAAATTCTGGTAATCAAAATCGATGGTATATATTTTGTAATAACCATAAGAATTTCTTGGGGTTTTAGTTTTTATTATTCATTAATAAATTTATATAAGGGTGTTTATTTATTTTGGTATGAAATGCATGTCGAGGTTTTTATGTTTGATTTTGGTTATTACTATTATTAGTTATTACCAATATTATTAGAGAAAATACTAATTGAAATATTGATGAAAATGGCGTTTGTCAATTGAACACCTTGGGGCAACAACAAGACATGTCCTTTTTTTAAAATTTTTTAGCAGACAAAAAAAAACGCTTTAAATTGCAAAAAAACTGTTTTAGAATTTTATGAAGAATGGTAGATTTTAGTTTTAGGATAAATATAGCATATGACCTTATGAATAAGGGTGCGTTCAAGTATTACGTAAGAGCCTGGGTAGTTTAACTGTAGTTAAATACCATACACATAATAATATATATTTCTGATTATTTTTGTAAAACATATAATTTTGACTTTTGATCACCATTTAAAAATAATATACATAAAAAAATAATAACACTTTATAAAGTTTTTTCAACTAAAAAATATTAAACTCAATAACTATTTAAATATTATACTTATCCGGACATGTCTAATTATTGCACCAATGTACCTAGTTTTTTTTTCTATTTGATTATGTGAAAAAGTGATTTTAGTCAAAAAATGGACATGTCACAGGTCTTCAATTGCAGGTGTCTGCCAACATTTTACTTCGCTCTATTGTAATTAACAATTCACACTAATCTTTCATAATTTTTTCATGTAGGTATATAAATATATTTAAAAAGCTACTAATATTTAGAATATAAAGGTTTTAGTTTGGTTGAATATAAAATTATTGTTGTGGAGAATTTGATGTTATAATTGAATTTTTTTTGATGATTACAATACTTGCACTCAATTTTGAAAAATACGAGTAAGTAATATTATACAAATCAATTATTCAATTGTTGGATAAGAATCTATTATCAAATCAACAATCCCTCTATTAACTATATAGGCATGACGAGTTGTAAGAATTAATGGGTGAACGGATGGATAGACGGATAGATGAACTCAATGGATATATAAATAGGTATATATAAGGATTCTATATTTTGTATAGAAACCTAAAACAAATAAATATGTACTTGCCTAATTAAAAAAGTTCAAATTGGTGATTTTGAACTTAAATAAGTCATCTTCAGAAATTGAAAGTCTACAGATCTAATCATTATAATTATAAGAGTAATAAGATACATAATAATTTAAAAAAAAAAACAAAATTGTGATAAGTATAATTTTTAATTCAATTTTAAAATAAGCTTGGAAGTTTTTATATACTAAACAATTTTAAATATATAAGTTACTAAGAATACTATGAAATATACATATTCAGTTAAAACAAACATAAAAATAAAAAAGATCAATTTAAAAAGGACAAATAATAAATAATTCAGTAAAAAAATAAATATATGTTGAATCGAATGCAAAAAGAAAGAAGTTCAGAAAGTCCACTCTACGAACATGCTATATTTCCAGTTTCTAAACATATTTTCAATAATAAACTATACTACTGGTATGTTCTACCCATTTACAGTCTGCCTATAATAACTTTTATAAAAACATTTAGAGGGTTCTGGGGGATTTAGTATCCTTGGACCATTTTCCCTAGTTATTAAATGAAGTAATACACCTTTTATGTTTTTAAGCAAATATTTCTTTTATTAATTAGGTATTATCTTGATTTCATTATCCATGGAAAACATTAATTGGTTGCATAATATTTTTATAATCTAGTTAATACTGCTTATTCTTAACACACCTTACCCTTTGTTTAATTGTATATTATGAATTATGGCTGTTTCTGTTTTCTGCCACCAAATTACCATATCTTATTTTCAGCAAGACCATTTTTTGCCAAATACAAAAGTACTTTCTATCAAAAGTGGCTACTACATACCTACTATGCTACAGTTTCAAATACTTTTAAATATTAAAAATAATTTTGCCCATCAATAGGTTGAATAAATTTAAATTCAAATGTATATTATTAAACATTTTACATTTATTTTCACTAAATTATTATTTAAAAATAACAATTGTACAAAGAAAAAATGTTTAATTATTTTGTAGAATAAGTCAGGTATAGGTATAATATATTGGAACATTACATACATTGAAATAATAAATGGGAAGTTATCGTTAAAATGAGAAAATAATACATTGATAATTACTATAATAATAAAATAAAATATATTTATCAAAAACATAACACAATAAAAGAAAAAAAAATCACAAAACATTTAATATAATATGAATGTAGATATAATAATTATTGATTAAAATAAAAAGAGTAATTATACCTAATTTTCTAAAAATATTGAAATAAATATTATTTAATTTAGTGGTAGAAAGTAATATTTTACGAAATTTAATCATATTCATGGACCAAGTCAGATCTTAGTATATGGTCTTATAGAAAGATAGGTAGCAATCCGGGCTTGGAACTTCATATATTTGCATATTTATTTAAAAAGTGCATATTTATAATGTGTATGTATTGATATATAATACAAACATTTTATATTACATATATCTCAAATCTAAAATTGTTGTTGAAGTTTCCGGTTCTTTTGTAAATTTAAATGGTTTTATATATTAACTATTAAGTTTATAAAGAATATTATTAATACAAATACTTTGCCCATGTTTAAAAATTAAATATTGTGATCATTTTATTAAATAAGTAGTGTATAATATGATGAAACTATTGCCAAAAAACCGCAGGTAAAAGCATGAAGATTATAAATTTAATTGATCAAATATGTTTTTAAACATTTATCTAATATTATTTCCGTACTTAAAATATTATTTACAGGTAACCAAATTTTTTGTATGGACTACGAATAAATATTTTTTGGTTGTATATTTGATATTTCATTATTAATTGCATAAAGTTCCAAACCCTAGTATTAATATATTCTTATGAAGATATTTGTTGTCTCTGTTATCTAACAAGCAATACACAAAATTTACAATTCACAATAGTTTGTTAGGACTTGAATTGAGGCGTATAGGTTCAAATTAAAGTTTAAACACCTATTACCAAATCTTAAAAATTTATTTTTAGAAAATTACATACCCCTCATTGCTGAATATTGTCTGCTAAAAAAGTTAATTTAAAAACAATTAAATTTACAGAAAAGCTATAAGATACATTTAAAAATATTTTTCTCTTTATATTTAATAATAGGTGTTAATATTTTAAACTCAACTTTGTTAGATAAATGGAGATAATAAAATACGAGTGTGGTATTATTTTAATATGTATATGATATAATATTTAGTTAATCAATTATAATTACTTAATAATATATTTTGGAATTAATAACAATAATATTAAGTAAAATAATAATATACATGTATGTATACAGAGTATTCCTGTGAATGTATCATACAGCTGTAAAGTGTAGGTTAAATGTTTTAGCTAAATATTTTACCATGGGAACTTTTATTGTCTAATCACTAATGTAATATAGTTTTATGATAACTAAACATTCCTAGAACCATATTTTGCATGCTTAACACATAAACAAATAGTAAATAGTAACCCCTATTTTTATTAATATATTAAAAAAAAAAAACAAATTGACGAGAGTTAAACACTTAAATAAATTCACACTTAAAAATTCACTAGATTTGTTAAATTAAAAAACCGTAATTCAGTGAATTCTTTACTTGTGTTAAAACCATAGTAAATATGTGCTTTTTTTTCAAAAATAACAACATAAATATTATGTAATAAAAATTGGGAATTGCCATTAGACCAAGTAATTAAAGTTATATTACAAATGCCTAAAATGAAAAGGAGGAAAAATATTTTAATTGTCATAATACTATATTAAATCATAGTTAAGTTTCCAGGGTAAAAACTGCCTAAAACAATTAAGTCAGACCTCGTAACACATTCATGGGACACTATATATACACAATCATTATCGTAAATTGAACACATCTATAAAATAATATATATATATATATATATTACATTTTATTATTTTGAGTTGTGGATAAAACCACATTTAGTTAACTTAAACCTTTCATTAATTTATCAACCAATATGGACTAATATATTTATTTTAAATATATTTATATGATTATTGTTATTTAGGGCGAGATACTCACATATACTATATACTTACCATCTCTTTAATGGGTAATAACTGCATAGGAAAATAATTGAATTATTATTGCAATTGTATAATTATTATACTATGAATACATTAATTGTAGCATAATAAATAAGATTAGAGTTCAAACACTTATTACCAATTTTCTGAAAGACATTATTTTTTTTTTTACAAATATTGTATAACTAAATAAGTTATAGTTTCAAATTTTTCATTTAAAAAATAAAATAGATGTATCTATTTACTAACTATTTATGTAGGTAGATAAAATTTTATATAAATGTTTTGACATTGTCTCGAAAATATTATTCTTTCCAAATTGGGCAATATGATGTATTTTAACCTATATAGACGCCACAATGAATGTTTTGCATAGTATAATTTTGCTTTATTGTTAGATAGACGAATATGGTATATAAAGGGTATGAAATCCTTTTTACGTAAATTATAGATTAAATTAAACTTTATTATTTTAATTATTATTATTCATATTAAATAAAAGGTAATTTTGTAAAATAAAAACTCAATACTTAATACATAAAATGAACATATTGTAAAGAAAACAAATCTAAAATAAATATATAATACGAAAAACTAACAGTTTAAAAATTAAATAAAAAAGTTAATCGAAAGATAAAGGTAAAGCAAAAGAAGAATAGAAAAAAGTTATAGTTAAATCATAAAATTAAGATAACCTACTATGAGATTTTGTGAATATATTACAGGATTTTAAGAAAAAATGTTTTGTTTCTATCACATATTTGGTTTTACCATCAATATTTAATAATCTAAAATTTAAATTATGTTTTATTCAATTCAATTGAAGTTGCATAGGATTTAATCATTTTTATGAATACATTTTACTTTAAACTTTTAA
The DNA here is from genome assembly GCA_025469235.1 of Pemphigus obesinymphae. Taxonomy (NCBI): domain Eukaryota; kingdom Metazoa; phylum Arthropoda; class Insecta; order Hemiptera; family Aphididae; genus Pemphigus; species Pemphigus obesinymphae. The sequence goes on from JAIPRL010011820.1 coordinate 9,672, forward strand.
TTTTATACAAATTTGTACAAAGTAATACCTAATAAAGAAATATTTTTTTTCTCTTAAACATTATGTCCCTTATGTCAATATAGTGGTTGTTTAGATAAAAATATTACATATAATTATCTTGTTGAGTATTAGCAGTCATCAATCCATTTGCAACAATAGCTGCCGATACGGCTTGATTAAATACATCATCGCAATCTATGTCTGGAGGCTTACTCGGAGGTTGTAGCATCATCTACAATATGAAAAAAACATGGGCGTAAATTTAAATGAAAATTATATTAGACAAATATACTAACTCTTTTATTTAGCGATTGCGGTTGATGAAAATGATGGCTCTGCAGTCCGTGTTGTTCAATGGCCATTTGTACAGCGGTATCTTCTAATACACATCCATTGTCGGATTTTCGTTGGAATTCAAGCCACAAATCTTTAACCCTGTTGGCCTGTTCGACTAGATGGTTTAGTACCGTAGATCGGTGAGATGCTATTTCCATTTCGACATTCAAATGATTGTCAAGTATACAAAGGCCGTGCATATGGTGCTCCCAACGTTCTTGTCGTTGGCGAGCTGATTCGTCACTTGATAAGTTGCCAGTCATTTTGGTTTAAATAATAAAAAAAAAGCAATCAATGAACACTTACGTTATAAACGTACATTTTACAACACGAAAAGTGGGTTAAAATACTAATAAAAGTCCTTGAACTGCGTCATATGTCTTACGTGTACACTGTAATAGACCCGCTTGGTATGTTGGCAAACGGGGAAGTTAACAAATTTGCCAAGACATGGTAAATTATTTTGAAAAAATTCAAAATCTATAAAAAAAATTTAAATACAAATCGGACCGCAAAAATCAACTATTTTTAATTATTATTATTATTGTTTTTGATAAGTCAATACGTTGATAATCCTACATGTCTGTTTCCATGATTTCGTATTTCATTCGACAATCCATGATTGATACGATTTTGAGGTTATGTAAAAAAATCACAATTATTTTTATAAAAACAATGTAGTTAGTAGTTACTGACAAGTGATAAGATGAACATTTTTGAACACAGTTTTTACTGAATAGTGAATAAGTACCGAGTATGAGTATTTATTGTATTTTAATCATGACGTGTCTTTTTTGTTCTTTAAAATAAGTTTTGAAGTACGAATTTCACGATGAGATTGAACGTCGTGTTCTTGCACCCAGACCTGGGTATTGGTGGAGCCGAACGGTTGGTCGTCGACACGGCTATAGCGATGAAACAATCGGGTCATGTTGTACAGTTCGTTACTAACCATCACAGTACTTCTCATTGTTTTGAAGAAACCAAAGATGGTACTTTTCCGGTCACAATTGTAGGCGATTGGTTGCCGAGGACCGTTTTGGGCAAATGTTATGCGTTGTGCAGTTATTTACGTATGATATATGCCGCGTTGTATTTGGCGTTTTGCAGTTCTATCGATCCGGACGTGGTGTTTGTAGATCAAATATCAGCTTGCATACCCATATTGAATTGGATGCAGTGTAAAGTCATATTTTATTGTCATTATCCTGACCAATTGTTGGCAGCACACGATAATACCTTGAAACGTTACTATCGACGGCCGTTGGACTGGTTTGAAGAAAAGACCACTAAACGTGCCGACGTGATTTTAGTAAATAGTAGTTTTACGTTAGGCGTGTTTAAAAATACGTTTAAAAGTATTAAAAAAACACCAGAAGTAATTTACCCGTCTATAAACACTACATATTTTGATAACACTGAAACATTAGATTTAAACAATATAATAGACTTAGATGGTTGTAAATTTCTTCTGTCTATAAATAGATTTGAGAGAAAAAAAAATCTAGGTTTAGCAATTCATTGTTTAAGTTTATTGTCCGACAAAAAAATAAAACTTATCATAGCCGGAGGCTATGATCCATTAAATTTGGAAAATATTGAGTATTTTCAAGAACTAGTATACCTTGTTCAAGATATGAATCTTGCTGATCGAATTATATTTTTAAAGTCGCCATCAGATACTGTCAAAATATCTCTTCTTAGACATTGTTTATGCTTGATATATACTCCGTCCAATGAACATTTTGGTATTGTTCCGTTAGAAGCCATGTACTGTGGTAAACCAGTAGTGGCAGTGAATAATGGTGGACCAAAAGAAACAATTGAAAATGGTCATAATGGATATTTATGTAGTGCTGAACCCAAAGAGTTTGCCGATGCTATAAAACAGCTTTTAGATGTTGAGGAAAAAGCCGAACTTTTTGGAAAACATGGCAAGAAGAGGTTTGATGATATATTTTCATTTGGAGCATTTAAAAATAAAGTAAATAGTGTATTAGAGAGTGTATGTATGCCTGGATAGAAGCTGTAACTTGGACTTATGTTTGTGATACTTACCTACGTTATTAATGTTTATACTATTTTTTTCATATTTTATATCAATTATTAGGTAGTATATTAATATATAATTTCTTAACTATTGTGAATTTGTTGGGACCAAAAAAACGTTTTTGTGATATGTCCAATAAATATATATTATATATTTAGATAATTACTTTAAGTGTGCACAATTTGTTGAATATACAAAATTTAGATTTCCTAACCATATCTAGCATGTAATCCATATATTTATATATGTACCTTTGTCTATACAATATATATATATTAATCTAAATTAGGCTATTAAAGAGTACAAGTATATTTTTTTTCTCTGTTGAAAATCTAAAAAGTCTTAAAATTTTAATTACATTTAAATAACTCACCATTTTTGATTCAGTGGTATTTTGGGCCTGTTATTTGGAAAACAATGTTGCAGACTGCAGGAACAACTGTAACATCTGAAAGTTATGTGAAAATTTAAAATACTTAACAATTTATTGTCCGCCAAATTATAGTTTACCAGACTGAATTATTTTCCAACAAGACAGTCATACCAGGCCAATTTCAATAACTATTTTGTGGAGAATGTTTACAAATTGTATGATTTTGTATAATTGTAATAGGTACACCATTACTATACCTACATGGTTCCCTGATATTTCACTTGCAATTATTTCTCTTTATGAACGTTTTTGAAGACCATTTTTAAAGTGTCCATCAACAAGCTTTGAACATTACCATATCTACTTAAGGCGGCTCTCTGCTTCATCAATTTTTCATCAAAACGACCTAAGCGACTGACAAATTTTAAGGTACTTATATTCGTTCGATTTAAAAAATGTAAAGATGTTTGAATTGGTGAACAAGTTTA
>JAIPRL010011821.1:0-12915 GCA_025469235.1 Pemphigus obesinymphae
TTTAGTTTGTAAGGTAACAAAATCCGTTGGACTCCGGCCACCTTGAGCTTCGGTCCTACGGTGGACCCAAGTCCTGCCTTGGGTTTCTGGGCAAACCTATTCCCTTCGGGAATAAGGGGGGTCACATATTGTAATTGTTAGTGATATGGGACTGAAAAATCAAAGGGATTAAACATTCAATATTCCTACTTTTTATAAATATATGATCAATATAAGAACTATTTTCATAATTAACTATAGTATATTTATTAATACAACTATGGAATCATATTTGTTTTAAGTAATCAAATTTTAAATTGTTTTTACTATCTCTTCCTATATTTATTGTTATGTCTTCTACTATTATTATGTTATTTGTTGTAATTTGTAATAATATTTTAATTAGTTTATTCTTAAAGTCAATAAAAACATTATTATGACCTCTATATAATGCAATTATTGCACGAACTGTAATCACTTTCTATATTTATTTGTAGGAAGTTACAATTTTTGATAATGATTTCGTTACATTATTTTCTTGATGCTTAATATTTATATAAGTGACAATACCACTATTTTGATTAAAGTGATTTTTTTTGAGTTTTAAATTAATTAAATCCATCAATATGAAAGACACTAGTACTATTACCAATCCAACATTATGATAATATGATACAATCCATATATTTTATAATATTACAGAATACTATTAGAAATTCATGAAAATTTTTATCTATCGATCTTATATTTAGGTGAAAAGTAATAAACCGCTGATTATTTGTTAAAAACCAATTCAATAGGTTAATATCAGTTATAATCTTGGTATTAATATTTCCAAATTTATCAATTATCTCTGTTTTATCTTTTATCATACTTATAATTTTCTTATATCTAATGACATGTAAAATATTTTGTGGCACTTATTTTGAATTTTTCTAATCATTATCACTGCAAATTCTATAGACTTTTGTGTGCTCATTTTTTCGTAAAGTATATCTGCTTCATTCGTCCATATAAATTTGAAACTCATATCCTTTGCAATTGTTTTTGTTTTTCCCAATAATATTCTCCTAAATTTAATAAGATGATCATTTATAAAAATTCTATTTGACGACCAATTGTCTTGAAGCTGATTAGCTGTTATTCTATTTTTTTTTGTTAGCTGGCATGACATTTTTCTTTTCGGTTTTATCTGACAGCCAAGCAATATTTTCGTTTCCGTTTTATGCCGAGAAGTTAATCTACATGCGTTTTCTACGTTACGTGTAATATTTAGTTTATTTGATAATTAATTAATTAACGACTTACAGTCTACGTTAGGGCTTGTTGGAATACCTACTACTTCGAAAAGTGGTTTTCTGATCAGAAACGTATAATTATTAGGACGTGATCGTTGAAGAACCCAAATAAATATAAATAACTACACGATATATATTAGGATTTAGATAATTTTAGATTTATCTTAATTAATTAATTGATCAGAATAACGATTTTATTTAATAATATTTATTTAAATTATGGTATGATAAGAGATAGATAAATTCTTTTCACTGACAACGACAGAATATATCGAGGTCTAGCTTTTTAGTTTTAATTTATTAAAGTAACAATTTTCTATTATAATGTTTATTTAAATTATGATACGAATAAATTCTTTTGACTGTACAACGACAGAATATATCGAGGTCTATACTTTTAATTTTAATTAATTAAAGTAACAATTTTCTATAATAATGTTTATTTAAATTATAGTGTGAATAGAAACGAATAAATTCTTTTGACTGACAACGACAGAATATATCGAGATCTAGCTTTTTAGTTTTAATTTATTAAAGTTACAATTTTATATTATAATGTTTATTTAAATTATGATACGAATAAATTATTTTGACTGACAATGACAGAATATATGGAGGTCTAGCTTTTTAGTTTTAATTAATTAAAGTAACGATTTTGTATTATAATAAAAATAATGTGATATTATTCTTGAGCTGTTTAATCCATCAGGTCCCCAAGGAACATTAAAATAATGCGGTATAACCACACACAAAATTAAAGCTGTGAGAATTTTAAATATTATTGCAATCTATCTAATTGGTTATGACAGATCGTACCTAAAAGGAAAATATTAAATAATTTAATTACATGTTTTTTGAGGATGGCGATTGACGACCTTTTTGTGCTGTAAAATGAGAAAGAGAGACTACTAAATTCTAAATCTAACGCTATGATAATAAAACTAAAAGGAAAATTAAATGAAATTATTAGTAGAATTAAGTGCTAAGTAATATTAATTTGAAGGAAAATGATAAAGTACTGAAGAAAAACTAAGTCAAGACGTGGCTTCTGTTACATTCTCTGGTTGTTATTATTTATCGAAATACATACAAAGTACATATTATTGTAAGCATTATTTATTTTAACAAAAATCATTGTCGATTCACATGGTATATGAAGAGCGAGAAAAAATATTACAAAAATAATTTTAAAAGTAACACACACACACTTGTGTGTTATCACAATGTTTTATAAAAGATAACATAATATTATATCAATGTCATCACATATACACATTATTACACCTTCCCCTTTTAAATTCAAAATACATAATTAGTTATTTATGATTTATAAAATATAAAATATAATAATTATGAAATATAAAAGAATAATTATCATTGAAACATAACATACAAAATAATAATTAACATAAAATACAAAATAATATAACTTCAATACATTATATAATATTGTGAATACAATTTCAATATTAATTTTTTCAAATTAAAATTTACAAGTTTATTTATTTATTTATTTATATATATATATTACAATGTAGGTATTAGCTTATAAAACTTATTCGGTTTAAGCACCAATCTACCAATTTTTGATCTCATCTCTTTTCCACTAATCTCCTCTGTTATCTTATTATAATGTTCCTCCCTACTATAAATAATTTTAGGTTCTACTATATCTTTTTCTCTAATGTCATTATTAACCTTCAAATTCTTTAAAAATATTGTATTTATTCTCAGTATTCTATTGTTTCTATCCTTAACTAGGTATGATCTAGGTCCTGTTACCTTTTTAACTATAATTCCCTCTAGCCAATTATGTGTAAATTTATTCTGTATCAATACTCTTTCACCACTTTTAAAATTATTTTCGCTTACCTTAGTTCCTTTATTGTAATACAGTGCCTGATTTTCTTTTTTGGATTTAATTATTTATATATAGTTATGAATTACAGGTTTAAATAACTCTTTCCTATGTAGAACATTTAGTTTTGACCTTATTTTTCTACTTTGTAGCAACTGAGCTGGTGTGTATTGTAACCCCGCAACTGGTGAATTTCGGTAATTAAGAAGATATAGTTCTAGATCTTGATTTTCATCTTTAGATTTTTTTATAAATGTCTTAGCTATTCCTACGGCTTTTTCAGCCATCCTATTACTGTCGTTGTAATTTGGGCTTCAATTTATTATTTTAAATTCCCAATTCAAGAAAAATTTTTTAAATTCTAAACTATTACAAGGATAATTATAAGCTATAAGAATTTCAAGTATCCCAAACTTACTAAAGATTTTTTTTAATTTAGCTATAATAGCTGAATTATTTTTTTGTTTTAATCTTAAAACTTTAAGCAATTCAGAATAATAGTCTATTACTATTAAAAAACATTTCCCCCTATTTCAGCAATATCTAGTCCAACTTTTAAAAATGTAAAATCTTGAGTGCTATGACTAATTAATGGTTCTTTTATTTTATTCCTATTATATTTCAAACATATTAAACAACTTGAAATGTAATTTTAAATATTCGAGTTCATACCTGGCCAATAAAAAATATTTTTAGCTTTCCCTTAATGTTTTTGTCATACCAAGATGTGTTTCATGTATTTTTTAAATTATATAATGTCTTAATGGCTTAGGAACTACTAACGCATATCATAATAGATTAAGTTATTCTTAATAAGTAGTTTATCTTTAATTTTATTAAAATGTTTAATTTCACCCTCAAAATGTCTTGTGTTTTTTGGCCAACCAATTTGTATAAATTGTGTAATTTTGCTTAGTACCTCACAATTTCTTGTTGCATTAACAAACACTTTTTCTTTTCACTAGTAAACTCAACTTCTATTTCATTAACTGTATACACTATATCCTCTAAATCAGTATCTTGTGAATTTTTTGTGATTATATAGTTCCTACTTAGATAGTCAGTCACATACATATATTTTCCTGCCAAATACTTTACTGATATATCATATATTATTAATTTAATTAGTAACCTTTTTAATCTATTGTTTGGAATTTTATTCATTTCTTTATTCATTATTGATACTAGCGGCTTACGATCTGTAAAAATATTTACTTTTCTTAGTCCATATATTAAGTAATGAAATTTATTACATGCAAAGGTAATAGCGATCATTTTTTTTTTCTATCTGAGCATACCTAATTTCTATTTCTGATAGGCTTCTAGCAACCTAGTGGTCCTTGTGAAACGTCATACTGAATTTCTAATGCCCTGGCGCTACTATCAAAATTGTTTAATGAAGGTGTACTACTTAAAATATCTTTTAGTTTTTTCGAACATATCTGACAATGAATATTCCAAAACCAAGTAATTTTTTTTTTAGTAATTTCCTCAATGGTGTTGTTATTTCAGACATGTTTGGTATAAATTCTCTGAGATAATTTACCATACATTATTGAAGCTCTTTTTTATTTAAGTTTTGTATAGTCTTCATTTTATCAGGATCCGGTCGTACGCCTGCTTAATTAAATATAAACCCTAAAAACTTAACTTCTGTGACCATAAATTGCAATTTTTTCTGGTTAAATTTGATATTTAATTTTCTAGGTTGTTCCACAATTTCATATAGGGCTTCATCATGATCTTTTTTATCTTTAGCACAAATTAAGATGTCGTCATATTATATACACACATTTTTTATGTGACCAAAATATTTATGTGTGAGTTCTTGGAATTTTTACGACATGTAGTTTCAAATAAATATTATTTATCGTTTAATTATCTGTTAATATTGATATAACATATTTTTATTTAGATGTAACAGTTAATCCAGAATAAGTTCCTCAAATCACTCTCTTTTCAAGAAACACTACATTTGGGAAAGTCTTTAAAGGCACCTAGATTAATAAAAAATCTTTATATTTACGTAAAATATATGGATATTGTGATGTATAAAAAAATTATATACATAAAAACTACATAAATAAATATTCACATCGCGTAAAATGAATAGTATGTATTATTTATTATATTATAAAATTTCTTTAAAAGGCTGACATTTTAAAATCCGTGTACTGCGATAAAAATTGTTCCTTGAATAAATAATACATTTTTTTGTGGAGAATTTTTTCATCTATAATTTTTATTTAAGACTTTTTATCGCACAACCAATAAAAAGCGAGATATTATGCATAGGCCCTTTTTTTATAGTATTTCAAAAGGTACACTTGTAAACGGTTATTTGTACACATTGTGTAATACACCATATAAATGATCTTTTTGTAAAGATATTGTGTGCATATCTATAATTTACTACTATTTAGCTACTCAAAAATTCTTTAAAAAGAGTCTAACGACACATTTCCAATACTTAAGGAGTACATAATAGAAAAATGTCGGTAACTCAAAAAGAGAGGGTTTTTAAGAATAGAATATAAAATGTTGGGTTAAGTAAGAGGATATCGGTATAAAGTTGTATACCTACCTGGGTAGGTATATGAAAAGTAATCAATGCGTTATATAGGAATATAACTGTTGAATTAAATTTTTTAAATGGGTATTCGATTGTACGGTATTATTAAGTTAACCTCGTATCTCTTAATGAATTACGACCTTCCTTCTATTACAGATAGAAGTGTTCCCGGGGTATTGTTTGTTCGAATAAATCGACAGGAATATATCTGATTTCTTTTTATAGAAAATTAATATTGTTAATTGTATTTATAAATTAAATGATACGTATGTTTTTTCTTTTATTTCTATTAATGTATTTTATTTGTTTATAATCGCTCCCACACTACGTATATATCTCAAGCTACTAAATAGTCTATATATTTAAATAGGCATAGACGGCTTTAGAAATTAGAATTTAGAACAATGAGTTTAAAGCTTCAAGATTACTTGATATAATCTTTCCGCCTACCATTATGCGACTCAACAAATATTTTTGAAGTGAAGTTCGAAACAATTATTTATTCCGAAAGTCTAGTCGTCAATAACGTATGATATTAATTTACAGAATAAGCTCGGATGGCTTTGAAATAAAAATGAAAGTAAGTCGTGAGATATGACGAGTGTGAAAACCCACCTGAAAAGCCTTAATGTATAATTTTATTTTGTTTTAAACTTAACCAACTTAATGAAGTGATTGGTGAATATTTACACCTAAAGTTTAGCAAATTATTCAGTATTGATCTACCTGTTAATCGCTGTCTTCAACGGGCGATGAACGACGTGAATATGTAAGATAGTGATTGGAGATAGAAGGGAGGAAAAGAAAATGATAGACTTGAACAAATGAAGTTGGTATATCATTGTATTGACAGTTGCTCTCTCTGATACACCGACTGAGTTCTTGTCTTTTGAGGATGTGGCCACATTCTGGCGATTATGTCGCGCGCTCGAGTCATCGAAGGGACACGGCGGCCAGTTGGTCAAGGAGTTTATTCCCGCTCATAAAGGTTTTTGTGGCCGCTTATTCAGCTTATTTCGTATGTGTGGGAAAATTTTTTTCTTGGTAGTGTTAATTTCTTGTATTTGCAAATTGTGCATCGGTCTTCTATATGTGCGATTTATACCGTGCATGTAATTCGATTGCGTACTCATACCCTTTGAGTATTGTCGGGCCGCGTTATTCTAAGTATAGTATTATTGGTAATATTGGCATTTTTTTGTATTTTGTTTTCTTATCTGGAGAGTGTCTGGTGTATCCGAGAGCAGAGTCATTCCATACTTTATTAATATTTTTTTCACGTACATAATTGTCGTTATCTTGCTAGTTACATTGTAATATTATATTTATGAATATTTGTACCTACTTATTTACCACGGGTACATAATATAACAAAAATACTTAATTTATTTGCACTTTTTCTGGACCAACCTTTACATCTAAACATAAATATAAAGTTACAAAATGTATAGACAATTAAACGGTGAATAATTTTTATTTGATTTTTTTTGTCATAAGCATAATATTTATTGAGATTTTTAGGGAAAAAACTGATTTGGGGGTAGGGTTACTAAAACTTAGGGGGCGAGGCGGGATTTAAATTTTTTTTTTTTATTTGAGTAAAGTCTTTAATAATTTTTCCACTTATTACTTAGTCTTTCTTTAAATTTTTTTAACCTTTCCACAATACCAGGAAAGTTAATTCAGTCGTACTATTGTATATTTTTTATAAGTTAAATTATTAAAACAATTTATTAATTAAAACAGTTTAAAACGGTTGTTTGTTCAAAAATAATACACCATATTAAAGAAAATTCTTTCTTCTATAATTTTTATTCTGAAACTTTTTGTTGAATGAGGAATAGAAAACGAGATATTTATGTAAAGGCTATTATTTTTAAATAAAAAACATATTTAAAATAATGGACATTTGGCAAGTCGTATAGTGCAAGAATGGTCACTAGTACATAGAAAATATATATTACCTTTTTAGTAGATAATTATCTCTTCTACCAATTTTATATACAATTTTTGTTTTACGAAAAATAAAAATCGATATATAAAAAGCTATATTCGTGACTTTTGTCCACAAATAACCTCTGACGCGTACATGATATCGATGATGACTTTTTACATGTTATTTACAATGATACTAATAAGATGTATCCAAAAATTCAGCTTGTTCCTAACTTTTTTGTACTTTTTTGCCGATTTTTCATATATTTTAACTGGGATATTGGTCAAATTATGTATATATATTATATATATTATAGATCGGTAGAAAATATTATTAACTATAATTTATTTTTTGTTACGTGTTTCTAACATATTTGTAAGTTGATACAAATTAAAAATTCTATTGCAAGTTTTTCATTGAAAATTTGTTGGTACGATGTCTCGTTAATAATATAAACATATTAGTAAAATTACACGAAAACAAAGAAATAAATATACCATTTTTTTAAATATTTGGGTACCTATGTAAAATTTTTTTGAATTTTATGAACAGTTATCTGATTATAACAAAATATTTCGTACCGTAGTAATAAACTGTAATCTATTAATATAAATCATATAATATAATATACCTAATTTTCATTTCAATATTATGAACATACAATTAGACTAAATGTACCATTTTTTAAAATATTTAAGTAATAATATACAAATGTTTTGAAAATTATGACCAATTATCAAATTTGATACAAAATATTTCTTACCATAGAAACTAAGTAATCGATTTACGATAAAAATTTTATATTTTATTATTACTGAAAAATATTCAAATAATACAAGTTAATAGAGTTCATATATTAGACTATAAATTATATTTAAAAATAATGTATATACAACTGAACTGAATTTTCCATTTTTTGAAATGATTGAGTATTTATATAAAATTATTATACATTTTGAGAATTATTATCTAATTTAAACGAAAAATTACTAACTGTAATACTCAAAAATACTTTATGTATATATATTTTCAATGCATGTATAATAAATATATTAGACATGAATTAATATGAGGCAATGCACCAAATCCTATTAATCCAAAAATATTTAATTTAAATATACCGCCAATTTTTCATTTAAATATTCTGGGTATATAAAGCGACGTTCTCAGCTGATTATATTATAACTAAAATATTCGATTTTAATCTGCCACCCGAACAATATGACGTTTCAATACAAGGCACAAAATACCATTCAATAATAATCGATTTTAGTATGTCACGTTTACAATACAACCCTGTAATTATCATCTGTTTAATAAACAAATAGTCGATCCCTTCCAATACCCAAATTAGTGTATACCGCTCATATCTAGGTTATAAAAGGGAGAATTGCAACATGTATATTGTACAGTAGCGGCTCATGAGTAAAGTATCTGGTGGTGCACAACCAAAAAATACTACAGATTAATAACAAATATATGTATTAACAATATTATAAAATTATGTTATTTTCTCTAAAATGTCGATATAATAGCACTGTGATAACGCACGTGATGTCATTCATTTTATTAGGAACCTACATTCATGTAAAACATATTTCAATTTACCTTATACCTATATAACCTAGATGAGTGATATATTGATAACGTCTGCAAATGGGTAGATAATAACTGCACCAACGATATAACCTTATACCCATTTAACAAATTTTCCATTTTATTCAGAACAACAGACCAATAAATATCTTTAATTCATAACAATATATCTAATATTATCTTACATAATTCCAGATAAATCTATTCTATATCGTATATATATATATATATATATATATTTTATGTTTAATTTTGAATATGTTATCCTTTTTATATCAAAAACTACAGGTACTGGTACCTACATCATTAAATTCCATCTGACCAATTCTATACGTTTAAACTAAAATGTATATATGTACCTATTCAACAAATGTTCCATATTCATCCAGTACAACATACCAACAAATATCGATAATTTAATAGAAAAATATCTAATACTATCTTACAAAATTCCAGACACATCCATTCTAAATCGTATACCTATATCTTATATTTAATTTCAAATTTATAACTACTCTATATCAATAACCAGGTACCTACATTATTAAATTTCCACTGACCAATTCTCTACGTTGTATAAAATTATACGTTTTACACTAAAATTTATATATCTATTCAATAAATGTTCATGTTTATTCAGAACAACAGATCAAAAAATATCTGAATATTATCATACAAAATTCCAAACATAATAACATAATATATTATTCGAACAATCATTTCGGACATATTCTAAATTTTTTTATACAAAATTAAGAGTAATTAAAACTATCAAATATATTTCAAAATTTACCTTTAGATTTAATTGAATTTTTAAATCAAATTAAAAATCAAGAAATAATACATATGTAATTCATATATCCAAATGGCAGATATTGTACGCAATTTAAATAAATTCAACAATACAGAAATTGTAAAAATTATATTATTGTTCAATAAAAGCTTTAATATCTTAATTTGAAAAGGAAATCTGAAACTCGAAATATTTTCACTAGAAGTATACATACAAAGTATTCGTTAATCATATTGTGAAATCAGCATCTATACAGACAAATATAACTAATAAAAATATATTAAAACATTTTCGAAACATAATTTTGCAATATACAATTAAAGACATATTATTTCCAATAACATTCGAAAATTTAACATTAGAACTTATTAATTTATCATCGTATATTTGTATTTCATTTCCAACACGAACCCATTAAAATAATTAACATATTATCAATATCAAAAACGAATTTCGTAAAGAAACCCATACTCACATTTTTTCAAATTATATATACTTGGAAAATCTTTCAATTCATTTAATTTATATAAAAATTGAAAACGCTTTTTATGAGGGAACTGCGCAAAATTTTTTCAGATTATAAACACTTAGAAAATATTTCAATTCATTCAATTTATATAAAACTCAAAAATGTTTTTATAAGTTAACTCCTGCACAAATTTTTTGAAAATTATAAATACTTGGAATATTGTTACCTTAAAGAAACCTCCTCAAATTATCTTAAACATAAAAATATAAATATTTTTTAATAAATAAATTATGTAATTAAAATTGAACTTTTAAAAATAAAGAATTTATACATCCTACATTTTTACCATAATAATTAAATTCATACCAAAATTTTACAGTACTATTCACGAAAATATAGATTCATTTATTTGCAAATTTAATAAAGCATGCACTATTGTGCTTAATTTATTAATTTATGATTGATCTACTAAACAAAAAATAACTTTCTTATGTATTCATCTCAAACACACTGCACTTGTCTTTTTAATTGTAGACAATTTCGAACGAACTAATCCAAATGCTACTTGGGAATATATTTAAAACGTTTTTCGTTTAAAATTCGAACACCCATCACAAAAATATATGTTAAGGACAATTTTAGACAGTAAGAATCAATTTTTTGACGAATCTTTAGCCTTATGTATAAACGACATGGAAAATCTATGCAAACAAATTGACCCGAATATGTCGCAAACAGAACTCACATATAATCTAATGAAAGGCTTAAAACTAGAAATTATTAGATATATAGGACTTTTGGACAATAATAACTCACATGATTTAAAAAATAATTACAGAAAATATGAATCTATTGAATTTATAATAAATGATAAGACACTAAAATATCATAACGAAATTAAATCTCATTCAACTACAGAACATGTTAATGCAATAAATGAAAAAAAAACTGAAAAAAAAATAGAATAATTATCTTTTTAAATTTCGGGCCTAAAATCTATTGTTAAATCTATGAGTGAAAATTGCAATTTCAATTGATATCCAAACAACAATAACAAAAATCGCAATTGAATTATTAACCCGAAACAAAATTATAATAATAATTGTTACACACATACAAATAATTATGAATATAATACATTTTCGCAATTAAACTCAAATCAAAATCATCACTATAATAACAATTTTAGATTTTATACTTTGGAAATATCCAAAATATCAATCAAAATAATTTCAATACTTACAATCAAAAAACAATTTATCGCAATTTCGAACAAAAATCTCAATGTGAACATTGTCGTAAAAATAATCATAAGACTGAAGAATGTAAATGGAAATTATTATGCAATTTTCTGAACAAAGATACCATAATTCAAAAATTTGCTATTTAAAAACTAAATTTATTAATTAAAAGTTTGTAAATAGATCAAATGTACAAAATAAAATTTCGCATTACCATTTATTTCCAAATACCACATACAATTCAAATTCTTGTCCAACAACACCAGCAAGTGCTATAAATTTAAATACCAAAACTGTATTGAACAAAAATATGGAAATATGTCATTCATTCCTAAAAATCTAAAATTAATTCCAGGTGAAATAACTAAATCTAACTTAACTAATAGACAGTTAGAATGGGAAACAATAAAAAATCTTATATTTGAAATATTTGACAAATGTAAAATAAATATGCTTATAACTAACTTCAACAATAAACACGAGAATTAAAATATATACCTAAATAATGACATGAAAAATACACATAATCGTATAAAGGATATTTATGGTTTGTAATACAAACCATAAATATAATTAATATTACTAAACAGCAAATATATAATTATGAATAAAAACAAATATGTTCATATAATAATTTTATTTCAAATAATTTAATCAATTTGGATAAAATATATTCACATAATGATTATTATATTATATACCTAATGTCACAATATAATACACGTTATTTTGCGTATACGTATTTCAACAACTAAGTTGTCATCTTCAGCGCGTATCACATAATATATTAAAAATGTTAGAACCAACTTTTGCTAATACATAATTAAAAAAATGAACATGGGAACGAAAATCTATTACAATATATCCAAATAATATAAATATAAAATGTTATAAAAATTTTAATATTATACACTCTGCCAGGATACCTAAATAAAAACTAAAAATATCTGACTTTTACTACAAAACAAAGCAGATGAAGAAAAATATTTAACTGAAGTTCTTTCCACAGAGAAAATTATATATAAAAAGCCGGTCAGTAGGGGGTTGAAGCACTTCGCTCGTTGGGTGTCAGTATGGGTGGATGCACTTCGCTACTGGGCAGGATACTCTAGGTGGATGTATTGCATTTGAAAGCAATGATAAATCATTGCATTCAATAAAACGATTCTGAGC
>JAIPRL010011822.1:0-12915 GCA_025469235.1 Pemphigus obesinymphae
CGTTTCCTTTACGCCCAATCCACCGCTGAGGGAGTTCACCGTTCAAATACCGGCGAACTTCTAACTTCCAGTGCGGCGGTGCTCCATCTTGTTGAAAAACAAACTCATCACTATCCGCTTGTAACTGCAGTGGAAACAACCATATTTGCAACATGTTTAGATATGTGTTACCCGTTACTGTGTTTTCTAAAAAAAAAAAATAGACCTGACCAAATCAGGCGTTACCAACACACGGTCTGACTATCAAGCCCAATCTCGTCGGGTGATTTTCTTATCTATATGACAATATTATTCTTATCGTCTGCAGCAGTGGCTCGGTATCAATAAACCGATTTATTATAGTTTTTGTAATAATTATTATAATAGTTTTATTTTTAATAATTTTTATCCATCTATATTTTATTTATATGTATATATGTATAAGTATATAGGCAAGGCTGGGCAAGTAAACGATAATGTATAACTCGTTAAGTTAAGTTAATTGAAAATAATATAAGCTAAGTTAAGTTAAAAGTTACTCGTATATTTTTTTATTAACTTTTATAGTTAAAAGTTAACTTTGAAAAAAAAAGTAACTTAACTTAGTTAAAAGTTAAAATTTCCTAATTAGGAAAGAAATTCGATATACCAATTATATCGTAAAAAGGTAAAAAAGGATGGTTATTCTTTACGCTCAAAAAAACTACTCGGGACTTCTTCTGCCTGAAAAAGTGTATAGGTACATATGTAAAAATAAAAATACAACACGTCATTTTAAAACCCACGCATAAATAAGAAATCAGAAAATAACTTCTAACTGCCAAGATACCTATACATTATTGTTTGATTCACACTAATATAGTGTAAAATAAGCAGTAACTACTTAACCTTCAATATATTTTCTATACTGGAAAGACCAGGCTGAACCCAATATTCGTGAACGGCCAACGTATCGTGACGTGTGCGTAAGTGGTACATCGATTCTTAAGGATTACGTACGATGCTATTCTAGGTACCTACTGAAATTGCGTATAGGTACCAAAAAGTAAAATCCCATTCAAAAATTTGCATTGTTCTTCGGGCAAAATTTAACTTAGTTTAGATACTTTTGTAAAAATAGTTAACTTGAAGTTAACACGTTAATTTTAATAAAAACGTAACTTATTAAGTTAAAAGTTAATCTGAAAAAAAAGTAACGCGTTAAGCAACTTAATTAAAATTAACTTAACTTTTTAACTTAATTTTAACTTTTCACTCGTTAATGCCCAGCCTTGTATATATAGGTACCTATATGGTTCGTCATCACGCCTCCGCTATTATCTAAAAAACTTCGCGTTCTGTTATTACAGCCGGAGTCTCCATTACTTACTATTTAATATTACTATTATTATATATATATTATTACTAATTACTAGTTTTTTACGTATATATCATAGAACAGTGCACAAATTTACATTTTTTAACCAACGTGTGATAGTGTATCAACATTTCATGCGGTGCGTGAAAGCATAAACGTTTCAAAACTGACTGATAAATGATTGATGAACAAATATATTGAAAATATGAAATAACGGCTAAATCAGGCCTATACACGTTCCAATTCGGTCGGGTATAGTGGAGAGATCAGGTGGCGCGGCCATTACGCTGGAAGCTAGTTGTAACTTATTATATCTTATTTTTTTTTTTGAATACTCTCGGCACAAAATTTTTTTTTATAATATTTATGTTTTTATAAGAGTATTATATTTTTCGAGTTAATCGATTTTTGACTTTTAATCGATAAACATTTCATTCGGTCTAACGATTCTGAGCAAAGGGTCGGTGTATATAATATATATGGATAATGAAAAATACGAAGTCAATACAATACAATACACATGTAGTGCTATTATATAGTCAATATTTAGTGTAAATTTCGAGTTTCCAGCATTTTAATTTTCCAATTTATAATAATTTTCGGATTATATCATTACTTTAACGAATTTGTTGAAGTATATTCAATATCCACGTAAACCAAAATATTGGACTCACCCCGTAGCTGTTTTTGGAGAGTAGGTTCCTAATAAAAAAAAAAAACATATATATATATAAATTCAAATAATCTTAACAAAAATAATTAAACTCAAATATTCTTGGTCACATATGAATATCAACTTTTTTCATTCGACCAAATCGATAAATTTGGAATTTGATTCTCTTCAATGGTTATAGTAGGATCATAAATGATATACTAATAACTTTTTAGGCAAATAATATCTTATTAAATAAAATCAATTCGGGCCTGGTTTTTACATACTTAAAATTTTAATATAAATATACTAAAATAATTATTTAGTTGTTTATGGTTTACGATTAATCGATTGATTTCTATATACCCACTTTAAATTCTTTACTTTAAAAACCTCCACCTTAACCAGAAACATGGTAAATTTTCATGATATAACATAAATATTATTACCAAAGTTATACATATAATTTGAATATAGTTTATTGAAAGCAAAATACGCAAAAAATTAGACACATCTATATGTGGTGTACAACAGGAAATGGAGTACGGTGTTGTGACTTTGGATTTGAAAATGAATATACTTACATAATTGCATTCGAAAAATTATTCTGAGCGAAATCCAGTGTTATTATAATTTCCGATTTATTTATTAAAATCTTCCGTTCTTTTTGGTAATTTCTCTAAATTAAAAAAATAAAAATAAAAATCATTTTTTAAAGTGAAGCTGGAAATACATTTTTGTAAATAGCCAATTTTCCCACCACTTTACGCTCAGATTCTAAAATGATCATTATTGATGTGGTGAAAATGTAGATAATTTTCAAACGTTTTTCTATCGTCTGCGGGTGGGCTTTACGACAAGCACTACTACACGGAGTCCACGCCACATCTCTCCCGAAATCACGATATTCTACGCAACGTATTTACACAAATTTCAGTTATCGATTATCCAGTAAAGAGCTATAAATGATAATAATAATAATAATAATAAAAAAAAAAAAACACGAAAAAAAATGTGTTCTCTCTATACCTAAATATTCATTGGGTTTCGCGTGAGAGTTAAAAAAATTCTTCTCCTCCAAACATTTATTACCATAACGTGGACGGTCGCGAGTGCGGACATCATATTGTATAATAATAGTACAGTAAAGGTCCGGGCAAAGTGGCATGTGCCTGCAGGGGCTCAGTAATACCAAAGGCACAATTTAAATGGTTTTTTTTTTTGCCTATTTGCACGTTTTGAAGGAGTATTTCGGCGTTTAGCCGGAAAAATATGCGAAAAAAATTGGTTTTCTTTTCGCTTATTTATCTATTTTTATTTTTCATTTTATTTTGGTGTTGAGTTACTGGTAAAATTATTTATAGATGCAAATAAAAACCCCATTTCTACAAAATAATTTGTTTCTATTTAACAAATACGTATTTCGAAAACGGGGTCAAACGACTAGATAGGTACTTATTTCAGAAGATGAACACATTTTTTTTTTTTGGAAATACCTACGTATATTTGTTAAATAAAAACCAATCGTTTTGTAGAAATGGGATTTTTATTTGTATCTATAGATACATAGGTATTTACCTATTTCGAAGGAGTATTTATTTTTGGAAATTCAGTCGGCGTTTATAGTCGGTAAGATTAGGGGGGAAAAATGGACGTGACCATTTTCTTTTTTGCTTATTTACACGCGTCAAAGACGTGACGGCCCGACCACAAATTATTTGGGGAGGCAAAATTTTCATCATCACTGGACAGGAGCGTTACTGTTTTGTTCGCTCGACTCTCCCCCCTCCCCCCCCCCGTCCCCGGTATAATATATAATATTATACGCGTTTTACACCGATTATAAAATAATATTATAACCTATAATATATTACGTGTATTTCCGCGTGACTTATGATGACGTGCGTTCACCGGCCATAATGACGATTCCCGCAAATCGAACGCGTTATGGGTTTTCCGTCGCACATGTCGTATCCCTGCGTCCCCTCGTGGAGATCGGATCGAAGGGCGTATGTTGACCCTTCGAGGACAACGCGAACAATACGCGCTTCTTCGTGCTCCCGTACACCGCTATCGGCGACGGGGTGCGAAATAAATTCGCGTTTCGATTTTGATATTTTTCCCCCCCAAATAGGTTTCCGACTAATCCGCCGACGATCTGCCCCGGCCCGTAAACAAGAATTAGGCGATAAATCCCCAAAGATACGTTATCGTGTCGTTATTATTAACGTACAATGTACACGGTTTTTTCTTTTTTTCCGCGGTATAACCGTCAGACTTTTCGACATCTATATACACCGAAACTCGAGAACGAATATACAACGCGATATCATCGTATAATAATAATGATAATGATAATAATATACGATCGCGATAAATCCTCCGGAAATGTAAAACTGGTCTTTCAGAAATTTCGTTTCGTCCGGATTCGTAAATCGTATTATTGTTTTTATTGTTTTTTTTTGGGGGGAAACAACGACAAAATGCGATATACGAAATTATCGTATACGGTGCGAAAGTACCTACCACCGATGAACAGGACTGGTTGGCCTTTTTTTTTTTTTTTTTTGGTTTTTCGATTAACTATATACCTCTATTATCATAACGTGTGGTACATAAGGTAATGTTGTCGAAAAACATTCGAAACATTCGAAATATTCGTCGTGTGTCGGAGGACATAGTATTTTATGAACGCGCTATTGTCGTAAACATATATACAGGTATATATACGATATACAGCGCTTGTTAAAATACCTCTATAAATTTAAAAATCATAATGTATTTTGAACAATATTTTCGTTTTTATTTTTGTCGAGTATTCGAATACTTATTTTAAATATTTTCGTCAAAAGTATTTTAAACGAACGGTATACTTACACGCGCGAGAGCTGAACATAACGTACACACGTTATTATACAGTGTCGTTCGAGTGGTGTCACGACCGAGTATACATTACGATTTAATAGACCCCAACCGACACCTGGAAGTTTCCCAAAATAGTTAATGGCTCGACGCACGTGTGGAGACGAGCCGAGCGGGTACATTACGGGCGATTTGGATTCGGTTTGCCTACAAACCGGATCAAGCGCGTAGCCAGGAATTTCCAAAGGATTGGGGGGGGGGGGTGTTGTTACGAAAAGTAACAATACCTCAGGGGAAAATAAAATAAACCGTACCTATTGTATATTTTGAAAATCGATTTATATATATATATATATATATATATATAAAGATATTTTATTATTAATATTATATAGGTAGTAAATCTAATTATTACATTAATCTTATGCCGGGTTTACATTAGTGAGAGAAAAGAAAAAACAGCGACATTGTACGTTTTCAAAAATTTTGTGACGGACATGAAACAGCAACAAATTGTAAACATTCGTTTACACACCAATAAAGAAAAAAAACCAGAAACATTTAGGAGACAAAATGTTCATGTTTTCTTTTCTATTTATGGGCGTTTACACTGAACAGACAAAAAAAAAAAAAAAAAACAGAAACATTGTGATTTTATCAGTAATCAGTTATTATCACTATTTATCTTCATTTTATTTATTTCCATTATTTTAGAAAACACTATCTAAAAATGGTATGTATGTTGAAATCATATAATACATTTCCACAGATGTTGTTACAATATTGGAGCGAGTTTTTTGTGTTATTGTAACAATGATGTAAATCCCTCTTCCGTTTCTGTTCGTAATTTGAATTATTGTACATATAACTTCATCAGAAATTTCCATCGCTAGTGCTAAGTCCATATTTTCTTTTTGCAATTGACGACTAAATGGTAGACTTATTGAGTATACTTTCGCAAGTTCATATACATCGTATAGATGTTTTAGGTTTTTTTTTTTTTTTTTTTTATAAAATACGACGTAATGGAATTTTTAGTTTGTTTGTTTACTAATTGTATGTGCCATGATAAAAATATAATATTAATCAAAACAGTCAAATCAAAATAATGTCAACATTTTACAGAAAAACGTAAAATATTTTTTCATTGCCACACTATCACGGTTATCGGTGTGGTTTGGTATCTTAGTTAGTGTGGAAAACGTTATAGTATACCTTAACAGCTGATAAATACACTGATATTGATGACAACATTCTTATCTATCTTGATTGGAAAATGGTAAATGTGGTTACCGATTGACAAATAACTATAGAGTATAAACCATAGGCCATCATAGTTCGTTTTATCAATATTCAATAATCAATCTTTGAAATCATATTTTTTTTTATGAAATACGAATATTGTTATGTAATTTTCATAATGATAGTTACGTTTACGTATAGGAGTTATGGTGTCATATTGTAAAATAATTTATCTTGCTCTTTTTTTTTTTTTTATACATGTAGTAAATAAACACTCAAGTGGTGGGGGGGGGGTGTTGTTACCCCCTTCGTTACGTCACTGAATCAGATCACACGTTCGCTTTTATACGTTTAAGAGGACGCTATACACTAATACATTTTGGTAGCAAAATGATACTTTCGTAATTAAAATTCTACAATACAGTCTACAAAGAACACCGATAGGTAAATTATACGTACGGTTTGAAAGATGACAATTTTTCCGCCGTTTTATTGGAATTCGATTTTTCAAAATAACGTTTTTTTTTTCTTTGTACAGGTACCTACTTAGATTATTCACAATTGAATATTAATCAAATACGCTTTTTTCTAATGCTATATTTTTAGTTTGTCAATACGATTCAGTTTCCAAAACATCATGTAAAACTTCTCGTCTTTCAAACGGCCGTATAATTATTTGTTTATACTTACTTTTTTTTTTTTTTTTTTTTAAATAAATAACACAACGCAAAAAAATGGTACTAACACAGGTCTATTTTTTTTAACTTACTTTTAAAATACATTTAAATATTTATTTTTCATTTGTTCGATTTTCATTTTTCTTAAAATATCATGAAAATTGCCTATACCCCTCAAGGGTGTAGCGTCTTCTTAATCTATACACCGACGTGTACCAATAACCCGATATATTCTTATACGTATTTAATCGATATATTACTATAATACAAAGGTGGACAATAGAAATTAATTAATTAAAAAGTTAATTTTTGTTTGACTTTTTCACTCAACTAGTTATTTAATTTGTTCAATTATAACTAATTAACTTAACTAGTTTAAATTATCAATGGCTTAATTTGATTTTTAATCGTTAATTCTTATATTTATGTCCCCAGTTTAATATGCACAATCTAAAATGCATATTTTTGTATACTATTGACTTGAATTAATTGTGATTAAAAATGTTGACATTATACAGACGTTGTACAGACTCCAAGGCTGAATTTTCTTTTTGCAGATTTGCGTAAAAATGCATAAAAATGATATATTTTTGGACAATTGCATATACCTAATGCACAAAATTGTATAAATATTTAATAGAATAGTTTAAATTTATTCTATGATAAAATTTTTCTACAATAATTCGATAAAAAAATATTTTACAATATTTTTGGTGTTATCTGTTTACAAGTCTCCGCATGAAAAAATTTTAATAATTCCGATTGCAATTGTCGATGAAGATAAAGTATATATAGATTCTAAGAATACATTTTATTTTATTTTATTTTTTTTGGCATATTTGCGTAGTAATACGTAATAATTGAACATTTATGGTTGAACTCATTAAAATGTGTATATTTTTCGTTGATTTTTTTCCCATATTTTTTGATATTTGTTTGTATGTTTTTGATATCTTGTGTGCAAAAATATGTGCATAGTTTTACATTTTTTATTTGTATATAAATTCGGGCCTTACTCATAATCATTCAGTTTAGTAAACAGTTAACATGTGAAAGACGGAATTTTTGCTAGTCTGTATTTTCAATTAATTCAATTTTAGTATTTTTACAAATGTATACAATAGTCAGGTGAACTGCAATATTTAAGGATTTCTGCAATAATTCAGTAATATTTACCAATGACTTAATTTTGTTTATTATTGCAATAAAATTCCTTCCGTTCATCCTTCCTTGATGATAATCGACTTTGTTCAATGTTGTTGATTGATTCCGATTTCCGGATAACTGTTATTCTATTGTTCGACTGTTTTTCCAATTATCTTGAATTTCATATTACCAGTAGATGGTTGTAGTTATATAATTTATATAGGTAGTATTATACACCTATTATAGTAAAAAGAGCAAAAATAGCTAAAGAGACGTGGATCGAGAAGAATTGTAAAGAAATAGATAATATGATGAAATACAACCAACAGGATATACAGCATATAAACTCATCAAACGACACTTCAATGAAAAAAAGTCACAATGCACGCACATAAGGGATAAAGAGAGGATTTTATTGATAGACGAGATAGCAATAGCGAATGGATGGAAAAAATATGGAGAAAAAATTCAATGACGAAATTCAAAAACGAATTCAATTGCAAATACAGGAATTCTGAAATCGGAATTTGAAGACGCATTTCAAATCACGAAGAAAAAAAAAACCACCAAGCCCAGACGAATTAAACACAGAACTCCTTTAATAGACAGAAAATTAAATGAAGAACGCTCTGTACGAATTGTTATGTCAAATATATGAGACTGGGATAATTCCGAGAGATTTTACTTGAAAAGAAGCAATTACTAACATCAAAAAATATGAACATAGTTACCAAGAAAAGACTCATAAAAACACACGTCCGAAGTGTGGTATTATATGGAAGCGAGACGTGGACAATTAATAAAAAAGAGAAAGATATGTTAGAAGCTCTAGAAATGTGGTGTTGGAGAAAGATGCAGAGAATAAGTTGGACTGAGAGAAGAACAAACGTTGACGTCTTGAAAGCAATAGATGAAAAACGAACATTAACAGATACTTTGAGGAGAAAAAGAGATGGCGGATGATAGGATACACGTTGAGACATGGGTATGAATTACATAGTTTAATAATTGAAGGAATGACAGAAGAAAATTGTTAAAAACCAATCTCCGGATTGAAAACACACACAAAAAAAAAAAAGAAATACACCTATATTATTTATTTGAACTATTTTAGTTAAATATTAGGAATAGTTGGTAGCTAAATAAGTAGGTACCTTTATGTATAATAGTTAATAACTACTCGATATTTAAAAAAGTAAATAGTGGAAAAGTTGAGTGTCGAATAATTTTAAAAATAGTTTTGATATTAAAGTCCTAAATGTAAAATTAAAAATAGAAAAATTAATTTTTTTTTTTTATCTGGTTTGAGTTAATATTTTTTTCGTTGTTAAATTTTAACTTGACTATAGTTAAATTTATTTTTGGTTAACTTTTAACTTTTGAAGGCCTTTCAGCTATCTTTACGTAATTCAACCGAGTTAATTTTTTCTATTAACTTGCCCATTTCTGCTATAATATCTTTCCTGGTTCCGTTTCACTTCCACTGACTCACTGCTTACATGTACAATTTACTTACTGCTTATACTATACTTTGGGCGTTAAACTCGTATGAAATAAATAAATAAATGTGTAACATTTACATATAGGTAGTTTATATAAATATTAACATTTCGATAATATTATATATTATTATATATATCGATAATACACACTTAGTAATCGAAAATTATATTCATTTGTGGTAAAAAAAAAAAAAAAAACACGTATATCGCATATGATATATTTTCGTTTTTATACGTCATATACTATATATGCTGTATCGTACGGAGCGTTTGAAAAGTCATTCCGCAATACCTACATATACATAATACTGGGCAAGGTAATGATTTTTTTAACTCAGTTAAGTTAAGTTAATAGAAAAAAATAAGTAAAGGTTTAAAGTTAATAGTTATTTTTTTTCTTTACGATCAAGTTTAAAAAAAAAAAAACTTATTAACTTAAGTTGTTAATTTTTTTTTTTTTTTGTACAAATCAATATTATAATAATATAATATAATGGATATACAGGTATAATTAAGTATCGATTATATTTTTGGAAATACTGTTATTATTTAACTTAAAGCATTTTAACATTTTTAAAAATCATTAAATATTATTATTGAAAATATTACAATGTATTTATAGTAATTATTATTAAAATTGACAACAAAATATATATGTTCATAAAAATATTTAATTAAAAAGGTATTTTTTTCGAAATGTTAATAAATAGGAATTGTTCATTGTAAATTAGTACGCATACCTATATATTGTTTATTGGTGGGAAATTGAATACATTCTTCAATTTATATTATGAAAAGATTATTACATAATATGTAATATTTTAATTATATTTTCGGGAAATAAATAAATCTTATAATATAATTATAATTATAATTATTGTTATTATTATAATATTATAATTATTAGAAACGGCAAAAACAATTTTATTTTAACTTAAATTTTTTTTACAATAAACGCAATTTAAAATCAAAATGTGTCAATTATTTCAAAATTAAACTTAACTGAGTTTTAATTAAAAGTATCTAATTCGTTATTTAATATTTAATATAACCAAATCTAAGTTAAGTTAACAAAAAATCAAATATAAAAAGTTAAGTTAAATGTTAAAATGACTTAACTACTTACTTAGTTTTTAACTTATTAACTCGTAAAGCTAAATTATTTATTTCACATGTAATTTTTCCGAAAATACAGTTATAATAATACGGTCTCTATATATATATTATTTAAAATAACATCAACTTGAGTTGAGATATTAAATACTCGAGTTAAGAGGACGCTTTATACACACTCGTTCTTCAAGGGTTTATGTGAAGGCAATTATTAAGAAATTTTTAGAAATATAAAAATATAACAATTTAAAAATATTTGAATACAAATTGAAAGTAATTTAAAATTAGTCCCGTGTCTATTAAATTTTATTGTTATGTAATAATCACCATATTTATTAAAAACAAATATTTACGCAAGAGTATTAAAATGGATTTTTAAAGTAATTTTAGAGTAAAAACATCTATATAATCAAATCAATAAAGGACAACATTTTAGAGAGAATCTCATTTCGGTTTAATAATTCATTGATTAAAAAAAAAGGTATTGTAATAATTTAAAAAAATTAATTTTTTAAAACTTATTTAAGCTATAATAACTCAAACTATATTATATGTATGTATTATATTATTAAATGTAGGAAATCCCTAATTTCTTATTAATGGAAAAATTATACCTCCAAAAAAATAAACCAGAAAAAATAGATTTGAAAGCTAGAAGTGCACGTAAGTATTTTAAAGTATGAAAAAATATGATTATATGTATGGGTGGATGATAGTTGATAGTGTAATGAACGTATAGGTATTATAATTAATACTAATATAATATCTATACTTTAAATGCATTTTTAAAATGCCTCCCTCCCGATTCTTCTGTGCGAATATATGCAAACGCAAATATTGTTTTTCGTATGCTGCGCACAACGTATTATTTTGCCAATAACTTTTTTAAACATATTTTCAATATTATTTTTCAATGTCTGTAGATATTTTGGTGTTTTTTCATTTTTTTTTTGTTTCGTGTACGTACCACTTGTATTGTACAAGTCAATATATCAGTGTTATAAGTTCACTGATTTTGACTACAATATAGTATAAACACAATATGATCGGCTATATAGTGACCGTTTACTTTGTCGTGCATAATTTTTCATAACTGTATATCGGGAAAAAACTACATTAAAACCACGTATAATAATAACAATTTCAACACAGTATGTAGGTCATGGAGGAGTGTAGTGTAAAGAATTTTTAAAACAAGTACCGTAAAAAAAAAATTCACTTTATTGGTACCTACTTAGAGCCGAAAGTCTTATCTTGGGTTGCGCAACTTTTGAAACATTTCGCATTTCATATTTTGAATTGCCGTCTTATATAGGATATTCTAATTTATACGACTCCTGCAGATATATATCGGTACCTACTCAATTTATTCCTGTATCGATAAGGATCCAAGATAATAACATATTATTCAGGCGGTTAATCTAAGTACTCGCGGGTACTGTTGCATATTACAAGTTGGGAAACATCCTCTCAATTTGAAATTAAAAGATTTTTATCTAAGATTTACGAATAAAATTACAAATGCAATAACAGAATCTAAAGTCATGTATTACAAAACAGAATTATACAAATCCGGAAACAACGCAAAACTTAAATGGCAATTAATTAATGATATTATAACAAGAAATAGCAAATATACAAATATTCTTAAAAAACTATTAAATAATATCACTTCTTATCTGTATAGTGATAATAATTTGCTGAATAAGACCTTCTTAAAGAAATTCGAACTTATTACACCTGATGATATTTTGAAAGCCTCTTCCAAACTAAAAATGTCTCATCTTCCGATCTTCACAAGATATCTTCCGATCTATTAAAAAAATATAATATAATCTTTTGTAAACCATTATGCCACGTTTTTAATTTATGTATATATCAAAATAAAGTACCAGATATTTTTAAAGTTGATAGCGATAATAACATCTATATATAAAAAAGGTTTTACCCTATTTCTCAATCATTTTCGTCCAATATCGGTTATTTCAAACATAGCAAAAATATTGGAAAAAATCATAAAAACGAGATTAAATTTGTACCTAGAATCGAACATTTTATTTTTTAAAAATTAATTTGGTTTCAGACCTAATAAAAGCACTGACCAAGCCATAGCCAACGTAACAAAACTGCACTAAAAGAGGGGAAAAAACAATTTACTTAGATTTTACTCGACACTGTGGATCATGAACTTTTAAATAAAATATCTGAATCTGCTCTATCCCTCTTTGACAGTGGTGGATTTGAGGAGGGACGCAGGGGGACGGAGCTACTCTTCATTTTTTTCACGTTTAACAGCGCACCCCTTAATTTATTTATCAGGGAACGCAAGGGAAGCAGTGTTTGTTTTAATTTTTATTTAACATTTTTAAAAATTATAATTTTGTT
>JAIPRL010011823.1:0-12915 GCA_025469235.1 Pemphigus obesinymphae
AGCATACGCACTTACTATATTTAATACCTTATCCTCTAATATTACTCTCACTAAAATAACCCTATCACTTTTTCTAATCACCTCTACCACTTTTCCTTTCATTTCTTCATCTAGTATCACTCCCACCTCATTCCTTGTACTAGTTCTTCTTGAATATATGATTTTATACCCCTCTCCAATTTCTCTTGCTCTCTTCCCTTTCCACTTTGTTTCTTGCACACAACAAATATTCACATTCCTTCTCTTCAAAACTTCTATAAATTATATTCTAATATAATAGGTTTATTTATGTTTCTATAATGTTCAATAATAACGAATAGTTTAAAGCAATTTTATTACAAACGATTAGGTAAAAACTAATTAAATTTGAAGTTTACAAAACAATTTTGAATATTTGTTTAATATAAAAATGAAATGTAAAATTTTTATTTATATTTCTAGAAAAATTATATTAAATATAGTGAGAAAAACGAAAAAACATTCAAAACGGTGTTGAAAATGCAAAAAAAGGTGCCAAAATTGAAAGTATTATAGAAAAATAAAAATGGTATAAGTCAACTAAAAACTTGTTGTTAAAATACAGTTAAATGAAAATCTTGGTCTTATGATATAAAGAAAAAAATAAGCTACTTTTATACAAAATCAAGTCGCAATTACCCGCTCTACCCCAAAAAAACTCGTCTTATTTCATTGTATATAATATAAATTAAAATTGTGTAACTAGAGTTTTAGGTTGTGGTCATAAAGATATAAAAATACAAATCATACATTTAACCTTGAAAATAAGAAAAATATAAATTTTCATAGTCCTCTTCTTTTAAGACGTTCAAATTTCAAATTTCAAATAATAACTGCTTAATTCATAAAAATGAGCTCCAGAGATCATTTCATTATGTACCAATATTAATGAGTTAACCTATATACAAAAACAGATAAATATACAGTATTTCAACATTTACATTGTTCACGGAAACATTTATAGAGAAAAGCACAGAGAATACTAAAAATATGAAATATTGACGATATGTTTTATATTCCAATCAAAAAATTGCAATTTTCATTCGTAATTACTATCAAGGACATACCTATAATATATTCTACCTATATTTTATCAACGTATAAATATTATGGCAATACTTATTTTTTTTTTATGACAACATAAAAAATGATGAACCGTAATAAACGTACTACGTATAATAAATATACGCTCAACTGTATAGAGCTTCGAATTGTTTTTTTTTTTTTCTTTTGTCGATAATTGTTTTGTGCTTGAAGTTGATAAATCTAATTACTAAATGTATAGATTATCCAAAACCATGACCTAATAAATATGCAAAATGATAATATTTAATAAAAAAATTTAATGCAATAATTACACTTTCATATTTTTTTTTTTAATATTGAAATTTGAATTTAATATCATTTTTTTAAATTTTGAATTTCGAATACATTATTAAAATACCTATGCTAATATAATAAAAATGACTTGGTAATTTTCGAAAAAAAAAAAATCTATAAATTAAATGACCGTCTTTTCATATTATAATAATATAATAGATAATATTTCGTTTTGTCTTATTTATAAAATAAATAATTTTGAAAATAAACTTAACTTGTAACAAATATGTAATAATATATATAATATAAAATTGTTTATTACATTATCAATAATTGATTAATATTTCTATTGGTTATAAAATATTTATATGTATTAATCTTCTCACGTATAGTTTAATGTCAATCAAGTTTGAACAAGTCAAAAGATAAATCGCATGTTTCATATGTAAATATTCTTTAAAAGTATATATTATTAAAATACTTACGAAGGACCATATAATTCTTACATAGAAATAATATAATGTCCTAATTTTTATCCTTTTGAAAAATTATCCGTATATATTGTATATGAATTGTTGTATAAGTAAAATTATATTTTCATGTATCTTTGTTACCATAATAATACAAGTATAATTACGAATAAAATGTATATAAATCGTGTAAAATGTATTCCAATGGAAAATAAAGCGACCGAGCGATTTAAGGCGATTGAAACCTATGTATTATTTCATTAATTTAGACCTAAAGCCTGACACAATTAAGACTATTTAGAATTTTACTGTTCGAATCGGAAAATATATTAATGGTTCTATAGGTTCTTTACTAGGGAATGTTAGAAACAAAATTTTTATAATTGTTACACATTATATACATTTTAAAAAATTACATTTTTAAAAATTTTCTTATTTGTAATATGTAGCGTTATAAATTATTTTTGAAAATTGCGTTATAATTTTTTTTTTTTGACTGTTTGACAAAATATTATATATATACGAGTACATTCAATTATACTAAAAAAAATTATTTTCATCCCATTTAAACATTTTACAAAAATAATCGACTTAAATTTTAGAAAAATTTGTATAAATATTGTTACCTATACCATTACCTTACCAATATATTTAGATATTTGAGTACTTTTATTGATTAAATACTACTTACAGAGCAATAGTTACAGAATTTAAGAGAAATTGAAAGAAAAAATGTTTATACCACGTTAACTTCGACAACAAAAGCCTTCTTATACGAGTACATACTACGTTCATAATAAAAGAATATATTTCGTATTAATATTGTTCGTATAGGTATAATTTCTATACATGAATAGTGTATTTGAAACTATATAGTGTATATAAGTTTATTTCGTGTAATAAACAGTTTGAGAAAGAAGGTTTTTTTGTTATCCCAGTCAGTCAAAATATATCATATATATATATATATATATATACGAAATTTTTAGAAATAATATTTTTATTTACAAAAATCTTTCAATAAGTATGCACGTGACTGTATTTTGGTGTTCAGAACATATTTTGAGAAAAATGTCAATATTTCAGAAATATTTCTCGGTAACATTATTACAAACATATGTATGTTTTCATATAAATTTGTTTCTATAATATTTTTTTGGAATACATTTCTACAATTTAACATAAGTATATTTTTTGAAAAACAATAAAGTTTAAAACTTATAAAATTAAAAAAAAAAACACGGATGGCTAGAACGTGGACGCTGGTGCGTCACAAACGTAGCAAAAAACCATTATATTTGACAGTTGGAATTAAGCTTACCACTACCCTTTGGAACATCTTGCGAACGCCATACCCACTCGGCCGAGATTTCATTCACATGGCATTTTAATTGGATTTTTGGTATATTTAACCTAAACAATTGTAATTAAAATATTTTCAAAATGTTTTGTGGGACATGGTGATACAATATTTTACAAGCTACGTTGCAAAAAAATATTATTCAGTTTATTCGAGTTTAAATATTTCGAGTGATAATTTTCGAGTTTTTAATATGTTGTGTGGGATGTCAATGAGTTTTCAATGGGTAAAAAAGATGAAAATTGGCCACGGAAAAAAATTAATAAGTGTAGATAAATAAATGAAATAAATCTTTGCATGTTTGTAAAATAAAAAAAAAATGTATCTGATATTATGAAAATAAACGAACCGAATATAAATACAGGTAGGTGATATAGTAGGGACGCTAATTGCGGAATACTGCAGATGCGTCCTTGTGCATCCTATTAAGAGTACGCTAAATTATATACACGCGTTTTAACGGTATTAAAACACGTTCACGGTTTCAAAGTATAACATCTCTCCGAGTTATACTACATTCGAAATTCGACCAGAATATAATATAATGGATGAGAATATTTACTACAGCTGAATATACGGTTTTTTAGCTAAAATGTGTTTTAAAAATTTGTTTTTTAATTTGAAAATGTGATAGTATTACATTTTTTAATTGTATATTTTTTATGTTCATATCAAAAAAAAACTATATACTCGGCCATAGTCAATGTTTTCATCTTTTATTAGGCGTCTTAATTATTTTTTTTTTATCATACATTTTTAACAAGCACGGATCCAAAAACCACAAGTAATTTTTGAACAAATT
Source organism: Pemphigus obesinymphae (assembly GCA_025469235.1). NCBI lineage: Eukaryota > Metazoa > Arthropoda > Insecta > Hemiptera > Aphididae > Pemphigus > Pemphigus obesinymphae. Next base: position 3,971 of record JAIPRL010011823.1, read on the forward strand.
TAGCGATTACAAAATAATAAAAAGTAGCACAGATATGAAACTATTTTTACTTACATTTAAGAGGACGCTACACACCCGTTTGTTGTCTCTGTCTTACATAAGCATAACATAGAAAATCTACGGACCGCATTACTACAATATATTTATAATTAAAATAGTAGAGAAAATTTACTTATTAACAAATTTGTATAGAAGAACTTAAACTATGCCATAGCGTGGAGTTTTTTTTTAAATTTTATTTTTAAACAAGTTAAGAGTAGATATAAAACTCATTTATTTGAATGCACTATAGTTTTAAGAATACGATTTTAGAAAAAAAAATCTACACCAGAGCATAGTATATGTTTTACTCTATAAATTTGATAACAGGTAAATTTAATAATCAATTACTTAAAAATAGACTGTAGTAAGAATGTGGTACGTAGATTTTATATGTTATGCGTATGTTAGAAAAAGATAAGACACCTTTAAAAATGTGTTTTAAAATTTTTCAAGTGTTAAATTTTCATTATTCAAAATTTCTTAAAAAATGTCATTTTTTAAAAATATTTAAAATGCCTATATAAAACCCTATAAAAATGTTCGTTTTTTATAATAAGTTGATTTACATTTTACTTTTACCTTTTGAATCTCCTTCTAAAATTAATATTATTACATGAACAAAATGGTATGTTAAAATATTCAATACTAAAATTATATAATACACAAATAATAAATAATAATTAGCAATAAAACTATTGTGTGGACATTATTTTATAAATATGTATTCTTGGTTTGGCATAAAATACAAGTAAATATTATTTATTTTTAATATTTAATAGTATACAAAAGTGGAGGATCATTAACTATATCTATATTATAGATAGACAGTTCAAAATGTAAGTAAAATATAAAAAAAAAAAATTGTAAAATGTATGTAATTTTTTTAAACATTTTAACTATAATTTTATAATTAAATAATATTTAATATAAGTATAGTTAAAATCCCATAGTATAGAATATTGAGAATATTTACGATTCGAAATGTCTAAACCCAAAAAAATATTTAATGTCAAAAGAATAGTTCGTCATTGGAACCATTTTTTTTTTTTTGTTTATACATTTTTTTCTGGTAATATTAACATTGCATTTGCTGTAAAAGATGTTTGTAATAATTCCATAAACAAATATATTGACAATATATTGTAGATAGTCAGATATTGTAGTAGTATCAATATATTTTATGTTTGGACAGAAGATGATCTAATAATATTGTAACAATATTTTATAACGTTCTGAAAACCTAAATGTGTGTATATACATTCTGGAAACATTATTCATATTTTTAATTTGTTGTGACAATATTGTTAAAAAATTATTTTGCTGTGTAAGATATAGTTGTATACAATAATTATTTTTAAGTTTGGTTGGTTTTTAAAGCCCAATGAAACAATTGTTTACAATTTACTTACAATACTTAACATATGATAAATTGAAAGTAATATTTTAAAGGATATTTTATTTTTTATAAACACCGTAATACTTAGAAAATCGTAACATAATAATATTTTCGTATTATAAAATAATCGTAACAGATACGATACAAAATTGAATACAATACACCGTATGCAAATAGAACAGCCAACATAAATTCAAATAAACGGCGCATATTTTATTCAAAAATCCCGACGTTCTCGGCTGATTAGACTATAACTAGAATATTCAATTTTAATACACCGCACGTACAATATGTTACGCTTCAATACGACATATCGTATATCGGCCAATAATATTCGATTTTAATATTTCACGTTTATAATGCGACGTAGTAATCATGAGCTGCTAAAAAAAAAAAAAAATCAACAATCCCTATCCAGTATACGAATTATTGGGGACAAACGGCCGCTCCGATCTAGGTTACACGAGAAAACACTTTTTACAAGTGAACCAAGTGGTTTGTTCTCATTATTTAGAAATTATTTGTAATAATATGCTCTGCCCTACCGTTGCAGTGATGAGTCACCTCGTCGTCATACAGCGTAAGTAAAATAGAATCGTATCGTCTCGAGAACCGGGACCTAGATTCATGTACCGTTTTTTTTAGCGTATCATGTACACGTATATATTTTGGTTTTTATTAAAATATTACGTGTGATGGCTCCACAATTTTCTTAATACTTTCCTGTGCATTATTGCCCATTCGAATATCTGTATTTTACTCTAAATTTACATTTAATTTATTTATCGTATTTTTTCAAGTAGGTATATATATCTATTTTATAAATTATCGAATTTCAATTTATTAATTACTTTCTTTCGTCTCACACAAGGCGTTTTTTATTCAGATTGAACCAGCTCTTGAAACTGGTATCGAAAACGGTATCATATACCGGTTAAAACCTTTACAAAATCGAAATCGAAATCAAAATCGAAACCAAAAAAAATCGATAATGGTATTGAAAATCAAAACCGAAACCGAAAATATTGGATATTGAAAATCAAAACGGAAAACGAAAAAAATGGATAACAGTATCTATTAAAAATTAAAACTGAAACCGCAAAAAACGAAAAACGGTGTTGAAAATTAAAATCGAAACCGAAAAAATGGAAAACCGGTAATCAATATCGAAATCAAAATCGAAATATTTGTTTACATGTTATTTATTTTTATTTATTATTATGTTATTTTACATGTCTTCAACTTAATTGCGTTCGGCAAATATTTGTTTACTTTTGGGTTAAAAATTACACATTTCCGTGGCGATTCGCTGCAGCAAACACTGCAGTTGAAACCGGCAAAAGAAGAATTTAATCCACTATTCACTCGTACAGGATTTTATTTAGGTAATACAGTCGATAGCGTGGTTACGTTCATCGAACCTACGAATTCCTATATATTTTATCCTGTTCGTGTGTTACATATAGAATGATTTTTCGCATATCAACGCAGGACATCCAAAACTTTAATCCACACAAGGTACGTGAAATTTTATTCACCTCAAAGCATACCTTCTTATCTATTTCTGTTATACAAAGTCGTGGAATAATATTGTAGGTAATAGTTAGGCGCGCCATATAAAATAATAATATACATCGCGTAATTTTCCTTAAAATACGTAATTTAATACGACTGTGCAGCGAAGGATCTGTACACGAACCTATATAATATGTATTTCTATAATAACATCAATCGATAAATAATTTCGTATACATACGCGTAGAACATTTGTTCAAAACATCATGATATTTACTGCCTCTTTCATTTCCGCCAAAAAAACATACACCGTCTGTATATTTTACCCATTATATTATATTAGACAATTATTTTATTTCGCCCCGTACATTCCACTTTCTAATTTTCGTTTCACGACAATAGTATAAAAACTGACATTTAGCAGTATTAAAAGTAGTAAAAACACGAAACATCAAAACTCATTCCATCCGGTAAAATCTGATTTCATTGTAAATATTCTTATTAAAAATTACATGCGTAGGAATGGGAAAAAAACATAGAAAAAAAACCGAGTGGGTGCTAAACTACATATTTTGTTTCCAATATTTTTTTACATTTTAATTTAAAGTTTTTAAACTTAACAAATTCTAGTAATACTATTGTTAAATGTGACAAACAAGTTATGTACCTACCAAAAACTTTTGGGTTAATTTAACTTGATTTATTTGAGTTGTACTGTATCTATTCGTATACACCTAATATTGAAAATATTTAATGTCATAAACGATATTTCTGATTGTGTTGACCTCCAAAAATGTTTATATGTGATTTCCAATAGTGTCTACAAAATTATCCAACTATAAATATTATTTTTTTCTCGACACCATTCTCTTTTTCTTTTTCTTATAGGTACTCAATTAATCATATTCTACTTCTACCAGTTTTAATTATTCAAGACTTAAGAGCTATATTTTCTTAGGAATTAATCGTTTAATATTTATGTAGATCTCATGAAAATACTTGGTTTTATAAATCGTAACACTACGGGTTTTTCTAATTTACGCACGTTATAAATACACAATATACATCGTTGGTACGTCCGGTTCTTGGACACCCTTCTATATAGTTTGGTCTCATCGCCAAGTCACATTTATTGGCCGTATCAATAAAATACAAAATAAATATTTAAAAATGGCACCTTTTTGTTGTGGTGAGAATTTAATATACTCAGATATTTCTATCTGAAAGGCGTGTCAAGTCTGATGTTTCATTTATTTTTAAAATATTAAATGACCGTATTGATACCCCAAGTTACTCGCAAAGCTATCATTATAGGTCCAACATTCAATTCAAGATATCCTCTAACTTTTAGAAATAAGTTTCACGCAACTGATTGTGGGTACGTAGCTCCTCACGATCGTACCTGTCGTACGATTAATAATATTATAAATGTAAGATATATTTGTCGATACACTTTATAATTTTTTATCACTTTTTATCATTCGTATGTTATTGTAATTTCAACTATACGAATGTATATATATATATATTTTTTCTCCTTTTAGCTTATAATTAGTTCTTAGTATTATCTGTACTATATGCCCTTGAAGCGTTTTTTAATAAAATAAGATACTATGATAACAATAAATAAATACGTTAGATAAATGTTCGATTGATATAAACAATAAGTTATAAGGTAAATATTTTCAATAAAACATAAAATGCAAAAACATTTTTAATATTTTATTAAATCAAATGTATAATATAATAAATAAATAATATTTAGAGGTATAGGTTATTTATCGTAATTTTATGTTGTCATTTTCGTACCTGCAAGACATTTTGAACGCATATTTTTATGTAAAAAGATATACATTTTCGTGTATTACATATGAATATTATTTATCTATTGAAATATATAATATGATGTGTGATAATAATAAATTACTATGCATTTTCACATATTATTATACATAATATTATACACAATACAGGAGATAACCCGGCGCAACTTTCAGGCAATCTTGATGCATTGGTGTCAATGAAAACTATAACAACTCTATAATAATATTTTGCATTATCTATAAATTACAATATGTTTAAAAACAATATTATGTTATATGAATAAACAGAATCTATTCGGTGCATTTTGAATGTTTATTTTCAAGGGATTTTGTCGCAAATCCGTTTTACGTCTTGTCAAATTTGTTAGTATATATTATAATATGATAACCTTGTGTGTTTCTTTTCGCGTTTAAGAGAATGCTACACACCCATTTTCAGCGGTATAAAATGCGTAAAATAGAGGGTGAACATTATTTTTAACGAATATCGTGATAACACAACACTTGTTCTGACACATAAATGTTTTTAAATTTCTTCTAATATATAATTAAATTTTTATAAATTTTTTGATTTTCATTTGTTATAAAAATTACCTATACATAAATTTATGAAAAACGGGTGTTCCACTGATTAAAATAATTATAATAATTATAAAAATAATCAGAAATATTTGGATTATTAACACAAATAATAATAGGTACAATAAAAGGTTTAATAATATATTTATTTAAATATAAATTTACGATTTTATTAAATTATATTATATACTATCTACGTTACATTATATACTTTACATAAAATATTGTTTAACTATATTTTATTATTCTAAATTAATTAAATACTAAAAGTACAAAAAACAAAAAATGTATACATTTCATAAATACTTATTATTTTCAATTTTTATAGGCATAGGTATATCAATTTGTATACTGCGTTTTATTGCGGTTTGTGAACATTATCTATCCCCAGTCCTGATATAATGACTATGAAAAGAACTATATAACACCTACATTTATCTGTATATATTTATTACTGTACAATGGAAATAAAACGTATATTAAGTCATGATCCTATTTTGTGGTACAACGCACAAATAAGATAAAAATACAAAATCACCTTGTACATTTCACGGAATTTCTTTTCGATATTTATAAATTTTTATATCAAATAATATATATAAAAATATTTTTTGGAAATAAAAACTTAAGTAGACCGAATATACAATACATATACATTGTGTTAATGACTTTTATTGAATTTAAAATTGTGAAAATATTCACATTTGTTGAAAATTGAATTTTTTTTTCTTCACCTATCAAAGTAAACTAAAAATATTTTCAATAAAGTAAATAATGGTTGTTTGTAATACGTAATTTAAAAAAGTTAAAATGTACTTTTTTTTCACTTTGAAAATTTCTGAAAATAAATAGGGGTTCGTGCAGAAGGAAAACCACTGAGATGACGAAAAGAATGAGTATAAGGTCGAATCAGAAAAAATATTTCTGTAAAATATTACACTTGGATAAAATAAAAGATTATATTCAAATATTGCCCTGAGATAAAAAAAAAGGTTATGTTCAAATCACATCAGTTATTTTTTAATTAAATTTTTGAGTGTCGTTCAGTACTGAAAAATTCAATGATATTTTTGAGTAAAAAATTCCTTAATTTAATAATCTTAGTTAACCCTCCGTTTCCCTTTCCATACTTTAAAAACTTTTAACGGAAATAATTTTATAAACTCAAGGAGAAGGCAGTAAGTGTAATTATTTTACTGTACATATTATGACATGTACAACCCAAATTTTGGAAATTGGTGGATACAATATTATATGATTAATTTCCAAAAAGAATACACTGGACTAAATGGACATAACCAACAAAATGTTTAAAGACATTTACGATTAACAAAAAAAACTATTTCATTTTACTTATAAAAGATGTTTTTCTAAGTCTAAGTGCAAGGATCTGTGGTAATATAAATCCCTCTTTTTCGTAATTTGTCTGAAAATTCTAATATTTCAAAATCATCATTGGGTAACTTCTATATAAGACATATAGTAATAAGTTTTTTCCAGCTTTCAAATTTTAAAATCTATTGAGGCCCATTTATCTAAAAAAACTTCTTTCTACCTCTATCAAACCATCACAATCTCATTAAAATTTTTTATTCATAATTGTCTTAATTTCTTTTCTCCTGCATTATGTATCCAATTTCTTTAACAATGATAATATACTCGTATCGTATTTTGATTATATTCATTAAAATATTATAGTTTATAAATATTATTCGAATATACTACGTGACTATATACTAATTGAATAAACTAATAAATATTTGATTAAAACCCAATTATATGAGTATATCCATACAGGTTCTTAACTTTAAAACCTATCATAATATACAATATTATACTACACCAGCTGAATTACCCGTCAGTGCTCGGCGAAAAAATTATAATGGTTTTTTGCACTCCTTTTGGGTGTAACCCGCTATGGTAGCAATGTCTTTTTACATTTTAATCCCCCAAAATAATGTTAAAAATATTTAAATGTCAGTAAGAAGCGTTATCTACCGTATTTGATTAAACCTTTAAATTTTTTAAAATTCAACCCTCTTCTTTCGAAAAATCATTTCTTAGTGTTCGCATATAATGTATAAAGAACTTCTATGCAAAATGTTAAATCCAGTGGTTTAGGTTGTGCGTTGATACCTTAGATTATTATTTTATATATTACAGCTGTACCGCATGTATCCGCAAGGCGTTGCCATGAAACAAAATTCTGAGTGGAATATACCTTTTGGGTGTTACACAACGGGTGTTACATAGCGGGTTACTCGTTGCGGCTTTGCCCGTGATATTTTAGTGCAGATAGTAAATGAATGAATGCAATCAAAATTAATTTTCTAAAATTTTCCCAAAAAATAATGTCAGCAGTAGAATACAAAATAAACTTTTTTCTTGAATTTATAAAAATGTTTTTTATTAGGCTCGGTGAAAAAAAAAAATATCTATTTTCAATTTTTTTACAATAATCTCTTCAATAGACATAATTTTAAAATATTTTCAACGCTACACTAAATCTAATTGCAAGACGGTAGCTAGAGATTATTGCATCCAACTCAACGACCCGCAATCAAAATAAATTAATAGTTAACTAATAATAATAAATAATAAGTTATGTAAACTAAATACAATTGAAATCGTTACCCGAAAAAAAAATATATATACATAAACAAATTACAAAAAACAATTTACACGTAAAATTCCCATTTCAAACCCTTAAAATAAAATCCTTTTAGTAGGCCTCTACATCATAAAATGAAACTACAGACAAAATTTCATCCTCATAGCTTCAGCAGTTTCGGCTAGGCGATGATGAATCAGTCAGGACAAGTTATTTTATATATATAGATAGAAAATAGTACAATATGAAATAAAAAAATATTGCATTTAGTATATAAAATAAAATAACTAAGAAATGTTTGAATAATATATATATATTAGTATTTAGAAAATTCATCTGAAATATAAATGATAGTGAAAAAAAACATGTATACTACGTTTATAACCATAGAATATACATATACTCTATGTATAGAGTACGTAAAAAATCAATAGGTATTATAAAATAAAAGTACTTTCAAATGTATTTAAAAATTCAAAAATATGTATAATTAAAGGATAAATATGTAATGAACCCGCTATCGTAGAAAATTATACTCGCATATTTGAGTTTTTTTTTTTTTTGTAACTATAAAACAATTCCATTATTTTAAAGACTGATTTTTAAATTATACATATAATACTACAGCATACTAAAGTATGAGAAGTATTAAAAAGAATATAGGCGAGTTTTCCCATCTTGGATGTTCGCGGGGAAAACAAAATTGCGTACTTGGATGTGGAGATAGCCTAAGGGACCAAGTGACGAGTACCAGCATGACAGCGGCTGCGGTAGCCGTTGCATCAGTTATATGTGCGGGTCTACCCAACGGCCGTGATGTCGATGGTGTAGGGAAAGCACCAAAGTGTTTTGGGTTAGATTCGCACTTGAGTACGCAGGATAGGTTCAAAGTGCGAGTAGGTATGTGGAATGTAGGAACATTGACAGGTAGGAGTAGGGAGTTAGCAGAAGTTTTGAAGAGGAGGAATGTGAATATTTG
>JAIPRL010011824.1:0-12914 GCA_025469235.1 Pemphigus obesinymphae
CGGAGCACTCCTTCTGGTAGTAAATTTGTTAACAGATAAAAAAAAAAAAAAAAAAAAAAAATAAACATCATTGTAAAACCACTAGCTCCATCGCTACGCTCAGAATCTAAAACTCAAAATGAGGTTCACTCCAAAATATTGTCTTCTATCGATTTTATAACAGGTAAATTAACACTAAAATCGATTTTTGAACCTGTGTTGACCCTTTTTCGTAAACATGTTTTTTGGTCGTTAGCGTTTATTTTTCATCTTCAATGTGCTTCCGTCTATTTTATACCCGTAAGTTGTTTCGACATCGCGTGTTGCGGCGTACAAGTTTCCCCCACTACATCAAAAAGTGAATTTGCACGGGGTCTTGTTTATCAGCAACCGTCACTCGTCACATCCAAGAAAAAAGTTAATCCAAAATAATTACTTTATAACAATAATATTCTTATATTTACCTACTCCATGGGCCATCCAAATAAATAAAATGTGTTGTCGGCGTTCGTATCTGCAGTGTACGACACTCGCACTCATGCACCATATGTACATAGTAGGTACTTATAATACCTAATGCCTACTATCATAATTAATTATTGCTTGTTCATTATCTTTTTGTGTTTGTTCTTTTATACGATGTGATATTTTATTCATTTATTGGCACTACGGTATAACACTACCTATTTGTAATTATTATAAATAATTACAAAAAGATAGGATTTTGTTTATATTATATTTTGCATACTCAAGAAAAACTGTAATAAAAATATTGAATTAAAAAAACTTTTAACGACTGACTTTACAATGAAATTCCTTAGTCTATATTCAAAATTAATTAGGCTCATTAAAATATTTTTTAAATTAAAAATTAATTAATTTGAAAAAATTTAATCTTCTTCTTCTCCTTCGTCTTCTCTCCCAACTATTTGGGGTCGGCCACCCTGGTCCTACACTTCCACTTAACTCTATCTCCCGCATCTTCTTCACTTACTCCAACCTTCCTCATATATCACTTGCCATTACATCCCCCCATCTCTTTTTCGGTCTTCCCCTCCCCCTTTTACCAACAACATGCATTTCCCTTACTAATCTTACTGCCTCAGTCTCATCCCTCCTTAATACATGCCCGAACCATCTTAATCTATTCTCTCTCATTTTGTCTACTATCGAAGCTCCCCCTATACTACCTCTGATATACTCATTCCTTATTTTATCCTCTCTAGTAACCCCACTCATCCACCTTAACATTCTCATCTCAGCTACACTCATTCTCTGTTCTATCTTTCTACCTACTGCTACTTACTACCTAAAAGCTATATACAACGTTAAATACGCTTAATTATAATTAAATTCAAAAAATCCCAAAAATCCGTAGCCACGATTTTTTTTATACCTATGGTGATTTAAATTTTTTCAACAAAATTATCAATCCAAATAGTTGGTAAAATGAGATTTTAAGACCGGAAAAAATTTAGTATAACGTTAGTCGTACATTACTTTAACTAAATTAAAAAATTCGACGAAAAGTTTTTTAAATTCTAAGCGTAACAAGAGAGCTAGTAGATTTACAATGATGTTAATTTTTGATTTTTAGCATTTAGCGCATGTCCCATAGTAGCTATGAAATTGCTGCTTTTTCCAGGCATATTTTGTTTAGAAAAATGGCTAGAATAAAATATATACATTTGTAGTATATAAAACCGCATGTATTATTATTTAACAGATATTACATTGATATTATTATACTTATAGTACCTATACTGTTTATACTTTATACTTATTCAGAATATATAATCAAAGTTTTTAACTTACCGTTATAGACTATAGTATATAAGAGTGATAGAACAGTATGCACATGCCACAGTACCTAAAATACGATCTAGTACTCAAATGCATTTATCACTTTTGGGTCACTTGTCTAACTATACGGCCATAGATAGAATAGTAATATAATATATATGTATATAAATACCAGTATTACTAGTATTTATTCCTCTGGGTTGTCATAATATTATATTGGAGTACGGATTCTGTTATTTTAATTTAAATTATTGTATACCGTAAAGTTGTCCGTTAATATTGTTGAAATTTGAAATGGCTTATTAATATCAAATTTAATTTTTTCATTATACAAGTAATAGATACATTATTATGGGTGCCTGACAAATTTCGAAATACTCAGTTCATGTCATAAAAGTTTTCAATTTTAAAATCATCCATCTCAAGACTATAGCTAACATGTGTTTTGTTTTGTTTTTTTTTTATCAAAAAATACATGATTAAGTACCAAGTAGGTATACCTCCTACACAGAAATTTCCAATGATAATCATTGTATAAATATTGGAATTTGATTGAAATTTAAATATTTAAATTTAAATGTTTATTAAAATAAATATTTCAATGTTCATATTTAAAACGAAATATTTAATACACATTTATTTACAAATATATATTAAAAATCCTAATAAATATAGTTATTCCTATAGTTAATTCCTATAGTAAATACTCTTAAATGTTTAATTATTATTTTTTCTTAATTAAAGACTATAATATTGAATAAAATAAACACGAAAATATAATTTAAATAAAAGACCTGTTATGAAATATAATTTTATTAAAATAATTCATTGTTTATTTCAAATCATTTTTCGTTGGCCGCAACTTATTTTGAGTTTCGGCTGTTTGAAATACATTTTATTTATAATATCTTCCACAGATGCATATTTAAAATTAAGCTTCAGGGAAGGTGGTTATAGAATCATATAATTTAATAAATGTACTTGAAGTAATGATTTATGTATATTACTCCATGTTCATAATTATTATTTTTTTATTTACGTGAAATCCGTCGTTTATCTGTTTTAAAAATATGTAGGTACCTTTATCGTTATAATATGTTAGTAAAAATTAATGGCCCAACGAGCATCATTTATGTATATATTTTTATTTAAAAACTTACTACCCTTATAAATATAAAAATAAATATATATTATAAAAATAACAATATAAATTATGAGAAATAATGTATAAGTTAACGATTAATTTTCATGATTTTTGTATTTCTATTTTATTTTTCATCATTAGTTTGTGACTTATGGTCGAAACTAGCTTTTACCTATAATTTTTTTTTTTTTCGAATACTTAAGGTCCATTTTCTTTTTATTTTATATTATTTTTCATAATATTTTATTTTTCAGTTGAAGTTTTAAACAATATGGTCGATATAATATATGATATAGGCCCATCTAAGCGTATACTGTGTACTTGTAAATAGATGATGACATTCCGTTGGCACGTATTCGACCTGTCGCCGGATAGCGTAGAGTTTTTCGTGGAGTGCCATGTGGCTAATCCCCTGCACGTCGACTGCCTCTTACTGCCATCTACCTACGTCGCCATCTTGGTTTTCCTGCCTCCGGTCGTCGTTACGTTTCTTATGTTATATTGTGCAGGTTTGGGTTTCTATATGGTATTTATGGCGATTTTCGTTCTGGCCGATATAGTATACGTATGGTTCATGTCAACGATCACCGTCAAAGCTCTGCACTCAGCATCCCGTGTGGACCGCGTTTATACGAATTTATTCTGTTCATACTTTTAGTCCGTGTTCAAATAATTCTATTATGCTCAAATGTCATCCGTGAAAAGTTAAAAGCAGACAGTAAAAAAATGTAATTGTTTTAAAAATGTTTTGATTAAATCGAAATTACATTTTATCGTCTTTTTCCTGTAAACCGTATAGCCAAATAATGATAATATTTTACGTCCATATTAATTTATGTATTTCTTTCAAAATATTTTTTTTATATTAAGAGACGATCCGCGTGTACGTTTCGTTGTCAGGAAGTCGGTATAGACATATTACATCCTAATAAATTTTGTGTAAAAATGTCACTGAAACTATTTAAACGCCATATTAAAGTTTGACCGTATTTTATATATAGAAAAACAATTTAAAAAATGGTACTTTAATTATGTGTAGTGATGGGCTGTATCGTGTGATAGTTAAGAAATGAAATATACATTACATTATAGATGACCACATTGCCTTCGTGTTTCAGTAGAGGTATTTTTCATTTTTTATTTATATAACTATAATATTTTGTTAGTTATTGTGAATGTCAGTAATCAGTATACCTATATATGAGGTTGTATTGTGTTTTTTTTTTTTTTTTTGGCTTACTTGAAATTTGGTAATTTTTAAAATAATCTAAAACTGAAATGGCACTTCTGATTAAGAGGAATGGAAGTATTCATTTATTAAGGGGTTGTATAGAGGCAATTTTGAAAATTATTTACGTTACACAATGCGTTTGTCTGAGTAGTTTTTAGTCTTTAGTGTATGTAAATACGTTTGGCATAATAATGGTGGTGTGTTCACTCGCACGCACAGGCACATGTCAATAAGTACGACAACCGTATTTGAAAATATGCTAAATCCCATTTATAACATAGGTACCGACGGATCTAGTGATGCGATAAGGATTCTGAAAACTGATCCGAATTCACCGTGAAATCTATACTTTAAAACGACTTGCCCACTGTTTTAATTTTTTTCCCCGATTTTCATAAAAATTTTAAATGTCAATTTTTAAATGTCCGAATATATTAGCTTAATTGTAGGCGGGCTAAGAAAAAAAAAATCAAAAACGTTGAAAAGTCGGTCTACAGTAGATATTACGAAAATTTCAGAAAAATTTTTATCATCCTTATGGGCATCACTAAATCCATCGGAACATTGGAAATATAAATGATCCAAATGTCTATGTTGTACGTATGTGTTAGTGATAGAGAGAGACAGACAATCGCCGTCTCCAATCCGCTTAAAACGAATTATATTGATTAACCATAAAATCATGGAAAAATAAATACGAATATAAACGATATTGTTTATTTTTTGTCTCTCAATTATTTATAGTTAAACCAACCAACTTATACCATCACGAATATATAGACTGTATATTACTATATAATATTATAACGAACTTCTTTCTCGGAGACAATATGCGTCTACCATCCGTGTTAATTTATTCAGTTCTGTTTTAAATTATTACAATTTCGTTTTTGTTTCAGATTTTACGGCCGAAGCCGTCATGTCGCCCGCTCCAGTTGAAAACGACCAAATAATGGTAACGTATATTTATATGATATTAATTGGTAGTCCCTTTTTAATGGAAAATAATCCTTTCAGTTCACAATGATTTGCTTGTGAAATAAATGTTAATGACTATAAAGTTATAATAAGGATTGAGAGAAATATTTAATTATACGTTTAAATACTTCTATTTACGGAATATATCTAGTTCGCATTTAATTTAATTTGAACGATTTAGTAGTATGTACCGATAGTACCACAGTATGTACACCGATATCAAAATGTCACTTATCAGTTTTTAAGACACTAATCAATATATAAAATTATAGTAGGTGATGAACTGTCTTGATTTCTAATGTTCCACTTTTAATTCGTATACCTATATATCAAAACATTTTTCAAAAATGTTTGCGTCAGAATACGAAATTTGTATAATATTTATTTATTACTACTATTTATTTTATCTACTATTTATATACTAATTATAATTTTAAAAAAAATTTAATAATAAATTATAAAAAGTAGTGTCCAGTTTTCATGTTTTAGTATTTATATAATATATTTAAAAATATATAAATATGTCTTACAAGTCTTATAATTACTAAAAATTAAAGTACATTACTATAAACACAAAAGTTATATGAGAAAATAGAACAACCCCATAACTAGAGTACAGAATTATATACAAAACGTTATCATAATAACTAAATAATCATAACAACTTTAATTATTTTAGCTTTGCCGTATTTTTAGTCATTTTGGGTTGTTTATAATACATAACTTTCAGTTCATTACCGTTATATTATATGCTTCAATTATACTACCTACCTAATTCATACATTCAAAATTGCATGTTCTTATAAAAGCATACAGACAGGATGTAATAATGTTTTAATTAAACATGATTCAACGGACAAAATATAATATGAAACACTATAATGTAGATAACCGTAGCTTTTTTTTTTTTATAATAATGCAATATATAATACAATATACATACAATACAGGTACATCATAATATATAAAGTATTCTTGTACATTTTGAACATAATACGTTTTTTTTTTAAGATTAATAAATTGTAATGGAAACGCACGTTAACAAGGTCGTAAGGTCGTATCTAGTGTGGGTTCGAATACCCTCTCTTCAACCGACAAAGTATTATTATTATTATTATTTTTTTTTTTTTTTTGATATCGACAAAAAAATAGGGTGGGGACTGCTAAGGGCACTATTTCCTGCCCAGTTTGTGGGATAAGTGGCTGATTTTTGAGCCCATTTTTTCAGGATTGTCCCGTTTTCCATTGTCCTGACAAATTTTAAACGGGACGCCGTTTGTCTTGCTTGTGTCCCAAATTTACGAATGACCTTTTTTTTCATTACTATTTTTCAAGGATTAGGGTATCAATTAGTTAATAAGTTAAAGTTAAAGTTAGTGTTAACTTATTATTAACTTAACTAGTTAATTTTGTAAACTGTAAACTGCTCAAATTATGTACCTAGCTAAGATATCTGTGAATAAGTTATAATCAAGTTAATATTTTTTTATTAAACGTTAAGTTAAGTTAATATATATTTTTAAATATTTTATAATACCTAATGTATGTGTATATTATATACATTTCTACAAAAATTAATAGTTATTCTATTTCTGTGCTTCATGCAAATATGCATTTAACTAAATAAAATAGACAAAACAGGATTATTATTTGAATACTAGATTTAATACCTAATGTATTGTTCATAAATCATATCTGTCTATTTTCCTTTATATTTTTGTCTAATAAAACTGTTATTATTATTTTTTTTAAATTTTAAATTAAAAGATAATTTTTATATACAAAATTGAACATTTACTAATAAAAGATAAAAAAAAATCATTAAATTTTGAATTAACTGAGTTAAGTTAACTAAAATCTATAGTTTTAACTTTTAACTTTAACTAGTAAAGTCATTAATTCGTTAACTTTTAAATCGTAACTATTTAAAAAAAATGTTTTTTTAGTGAATTTTTTTTATTAATTTTGCCCATCTTTGCCATTTTCAAACCAATTTATGAAAATATTGGCAGAAAATCATTACGATATTCACTTTTTTTTATTGTTATCCCGTTTTTAATTTTCTAAATATGGTCACCCCATGCTAAACTTCACTGAGCATCTGACATCGTTTATTCAGCAACGAGTGCTAAAATGTCAACACAGTTGGTAACTCGATATCGAGTAAGCTATATTATACAGAAGGTTCCACGAGTCTGGTTCTAAATAGAGCCTTGTAGTCAAACCGACAAAGTATCTAAGTATCTATAGATACTGCTAAATGTTATTTCATACAATCATTACTAAATTTTAATATTATTTCATAAATTTAAAAAAATTCCAAACCTCGTGACACTGCTAATTGATTCAGTATTTCATATCTATATATTCTGTTATTTACAGGTGTAAATAGTGTGTTATTAATGTTAATTATGATATTTAAAAACTGTTAGGTATAGTTTCATTGGTCAATATGTATATTTTACATTTAGAATTTATACGTTAAATAAATAGCACAGGTATCTACATAAAAAGTACTGTTGAAAAATATCCTGGAATTAAATAAAAAAATATATATGTACAATCATGTATAGTTTATATTTAATTAGCAATATAGACTTTACCGGTAAAAAAATTTCAGTAAATTGTTAAGTTTCAAATGTATTATAAATTATAAATAATAATAATTGTCATTTAGTTTCTTAATCAATTTACATTACGGATTATAACAAAAGAAGGTTATACAGAGCTTAAACTTAGAGATTAAACATTTATTTTCATTCGAAAACCTTATTCTCTTTCGACTACCAAATTTTAAAAAAAATAAGGTTTTTGAATCTATCTCATCAACTTTTCGTAAATGAAAAAATATATATATAAACTGCTATATCTTCATTATGTTAGTAATATTTAAAAAAAATACCATACGAGTTATTTTTCAAAATATTCCTTTTTTAAAATTTGGTATTTTAACATAAGACTTAACACTAAATTTTTAATTATTCGTAACACATAATTTTGTTTTAAACAACATATTAGCGTTACAATAGTCAATAGTGGTTGATAAAATTTACATTTCTTCGTAAAATTTACCAAAAAAATGTATTGAGCTTAAACTTCTAATTATTACTATTCTTACTTCTTAATATAATATATGTAACCTGTAACCTATTTTATAATTTATATAATATATAATATAATATTTTATAGGATTCACCAGAATGTTTCTTAAGAAGGGTATATATTGATATATTTTAAAATACTATTTTAAAACTATGTAACAATTTAATAAATACAATTTAAAAATGTATCAAATATTGAAATCATTAAGATATTTATGTAATTTTTTTGTATGGTTTTACTCATTTTTTTTTTTATTATAGTAAACCATATTATTATATTTATTATTTATTCAATAGTTTAAAATTGAATTGAATTTTTGTCATCGAATAAACTAAAGCAATATAATACACAATTAAAAATCTACAATTCCGTGCAATAATAGACCACTATAAATATATATATATATATATA
The DNA here is from genome assembly GCA_025469235.1 of Pemphigus obesinymphae. Classification (NCBI taxonomy): domain Eukaryota; kingdom Metazoa; phylum Arthropoda; class Insecta; order Hemiptera; family Aphididae; genus Pemphigus; species Pemphigus obesinymphae. The sequence continues at coordinate 8,649 of JAIPRL010011824.1, forward strand.
TGATTTTTGGTTTTTATAAAAGTTTCACGAAATCCTAAACAATGATATAATGTTATGACTGCTTTTTGATTCATTTCTGTGTTTATTGCTACAAAGAAAATGTTATTTTCGTAAACTTATAAGTTATAACCGAACGCAACATATGAATTTTCATTGGAAAATATCATAACTTTTCACGTGTAATATCACTCCAGAGAGTACAATATTCGCTATAAAAAAAATTAGTTCAAAAAGGATATGATTTATTGCAAATCACAACTTGTTCTCACTCTTACTTCACAGTAAATCTTTCATATTTTTTAAAACATTGAATATTTTATACATAAATTATTTAAAATACTATTTATGAAATACAGTTGCTTATAAGAAATTCAATGAAAATAAATGTCAATAAAATTTAAATTATTTGTTATTACGCATAACTACAAGTATATCTACATAATAACAACAATATACAATATGTAAAATTTTTCTAATAACTTATATGAGGAAATACCATTGTAAATTATATTTTTCATTACATCCTTACTTATGGGTACAATATAAAATCAAAAATAAATTATAATTTAGAAGAATAGAAGAATAAGTTATACAAAATAATTATAATATAACTCAACTCCTTTAGTTCTCCCTTTAAAAATTGCCATCGAGTAACATTTTATTTTTTTTAAATTTCATATGTCGAACAAGCATTTAATTGACCTGATTGGAATGAAGATTCAAGACGTTAGTTAATTGTAAAAACCATCTTATTTTATGGTATTTTTAAATTCGTCCCTCCTCCTTTCTCTTCCTGACTGTCTAGTAAACCTTTTTAATTAGTTAACAATAATAAACCTTAAACACCGTAGTGATAATATTTATTCGTCCATATCATTTTCAACTTTAGTACGGTACGTCTCTATGTCATTCACATCCCTAATCTAAACTCATCATACTATATTGTGTACTGGTCTATTGCATTCTCATTTGTATTTTGTAAACTGGTTACTGGCTAAATCTATGATCAAAAATTGCTTTAACTGGTTTTATAACCATAATTTACATAGTATATTGGCACCGGGGAATTCCTTTCTTTATTACTCGGTCCAATTTATCAGGCTTCCTGTAATAAAGGATTTTTATCTATCGCATTTGTGGATATCGAAGCTTTTTTAGATTTACTACATATTCCCACTGTTATTTCACAATTATCTTATTGCCATATCCCTAATTCTGTTTATAATTTAATTTTTGTTCTCTTCTCTCAACGTCGTCTTACTTTCTCTTCTCCTTCTGGCTCTATGGTTGAAAGGTCAACTTACAGTGGTTTGCTTCAAGATTATTGTCTTATGTCTAAGTCCTCTACATTAGAATGTTAACATCATCCCAATATGTAATAATTTAATTTTTCCTAGTTATTCCCTCTTCTATTATATTATATAATATATATATTGTATTTCCAATAAATATCATAATTTTTCCGTAAACACCTATAAAAATTCCCTAAAACTGCCAAAAATGATGCCTTTCCTTTTCCTCATTAGACTAGTCATTTATAACTATTAAAATATTATGGAAGGTTGATATTTTCCCAAAACTACCCATCTCTTCCTCCAATTCTTCGTTATTTGCCCTTTTTACATTATTTATTTTTCGTTCTAGTATGCGTTTACAACTTAAAATATTCCTTTTACTACTCTTTTTTAAGTTCCGATATTTTATCTCTCCTCCCGATTCCCTTGGATACACTCCAAAGAAACTTCTTCAAATACAAGATAGTTTGGTTAATTTCCTCTTTAACGATTTCATAGCATCTAATTTTCCCTTATTCTTCCTTATTTTCATTGATGACTCAGTTTCATCCAGTTTTACAGGCTTTTTTTCCTTATTCCTAAACTTAGTTTATCTTTAGCTGAATGTTATCAATAATTTATTTTTTTTAATTTCTTTGTACCATCGATACTAAAACAAATTAATTGTCTCAGACTCTAAAGCCAGTTTTTTCATCATATTTTCTTTTTTATACTTCTTTTTCAATCGTAGAAATCTTTTTCTTTTTTATTTATGTCATTTTGGATATTTTTCTCCCAATATTCCTCTTCTTCTCAATTTCTGTTATTCTCATGTTATTTATGTCTCAATACCATTATAATAATTATAAATGTTTTTTTTCATCTAAATTTTTTTGTTCTTATTTTTATTATTTTACTATTATTATTATGAAAATTATATTTTCATTCTATTTAATATGTATCAAATATTTTAATATATATTAATTGTTGCGCTGTACGGTATGTATATAGGTAATTATTTTGTCTGTATATTATTAATTGTAATAAGTACGTAAATTTACGTCAATATTAGAGTTGATGAAGTTGTAATAAGAACGCTGAACGCCAGAAACGATATATTTCCTATAGATTGTCAAAAAAGATAAAGAAAGCAAATGAGGGTATAAAATCCTATATTAAGTGAAAGTCGATCCAAAATATTTAAGAGAAAAATCGAAGGAATAGAAGAAAAATAACAATGTTATTTGTCGGAACGTATATTAGTGTGAAAAATGTATACAGAAAGTAAAAGACTTGGTGGTGCTTATTCTGTACAATGTTATTAAACCATGTATTATTTGTCCATTAGAAAAATTATAAATAATTTATATTATTATCGTTTAATTGTTATATTCTAATATTTTATTACATTGAGATTGGGTCATTGTCAATTGTTGAATTTATATTCAGGAATATTGGAGATTACACACAAGGTTGGTCGTCCCGAAAATAATTCACTGACCAATTAAACTAGGGCTAAGTAGTCGAACCGAGTTTTCGGCAATAGAGAATGAGTTCACTGTTGTAAGCCACCACGTGAGTGGTATAAATATACGTATATACGGTCCTAGACGTTTATATTAGATTCGTGGTTACAACTTTAATTCGTTTTGATCAAATTTGTAATCCCATTGTGTGGTTAATCGTTCGCTTCATAAGTAATTCAAGAAAAAAATTGCTTTATAAACAACGCAGGTACCTACTATATGGCATTTATTTTTGTCTATAAATCGTACCAATTTATATACCTAATCGTCTGTTTTAATTGAATTTTTTTTTTCTGTAAAACTCTTATTATGATTAATAAAATATGATAATAAAGATAACGAGAACGATATTTAATGTTATTACACCGCAAACGTACACAACTTTTTTTTGTCTGGTAAACTTTTAAAATATCAAATAAGTACTGCGGCCCGCTGTACCCCCGATTAACCATTCGAAATACGTCTGAACTTCTGAAACTCGGTAGAATAAAAATAAAAAACTGACCGCATCGAGAAAATTGTTTTTATTTTTCGTGTTTTCAGTTTCGTTGATCTCCGACTGAATTCAATAATACCTAACCACGCATTACAACGATATATGGACGTACGGGGTGATATTTTTTTTTTCGACCGGTCTGCTTTCAATCTGTAAGAGAATATGTCATTCAATTATGTATTTATAAATTTATAATATTATTTATACAGACCGTTAAAGATACTTGAGCTACCGTAATGCCACTGAAAAACGCACGCATAACGTATTCGTATTTTTTTCGGTGTATCTAGACGTTATTATAGATCTATTTTTAACGTACAGTATAATAGATAAACTATTTACAGTTTAAATTACCACTTTGTTGTCTATACGACTGCGGTTTTTCTCATTTTTATAAAAATATATAGGCCCAAGCGTTAATCGCAACTACAGTTCCGTTCAGTGTTGTGATACAAAACGCTGGACGTCTTGAAAACTTTTCAAATATTTTGATTGCTCGCACTCCTCGATAATATTTTGTTGCCGAATGAATTCCGAGGGTCCGGCGTTATTAGACACGTTAATGTCATTAGCTGGCCGCCTGCAGGAGTTGTGAACCCGGTCCGAATAAGGACCAGATCATGTGGTTGATTATAGGATACGATTGCTGATACGGACAATTTCACAAATTATATAATATGATTTAGGCGAGTGTATCAATCCACATAGTGCATATAGATACCTAGTGCAATAATAATTTACGACGTATCTACACGGACTTTTGCCGAATTGCGCAAATGTGAACGGTTATTAAAACTCTCGGCCTCGCGTATAACATATTTTAGAGTCATATGATATATTTTAGATTCTGAGCGTAGCGAGGGAGCTAGTAGTTTTACAATGATGTTTATTTTTTTTTTTTTTTTTTTTTTTCTCTGTTAACAAATTTACTACCAGAAGGAGTGCTCCGATCTTTACACTCATACCCTGT